>CANXYC010428250.1:0-17110 GCA_948193065.1 Aleurites moluccanus | reverse complement strand
CTAAGAGGTAAGTTATGAATTACATAAATGTATATTTTCTCCTTATGAGATGAATTGTTAAATATTCATATACGTTCTTTATGATATGAAATTTTTATTTGATAACCTCCTTAATGTAATCACTTAATATATAAGAATGACTTGGTTATTTTTCTTGGACCAAGATCATGAACGAGCCTTTGATATGAATGTTAAATAGTCTCTTGACCAATACAAATTTTTTTAGAATACCTTATTATAATGATCCTTTGATATACATATATATAGAATGTTTTTTCCAATGAGAGTAAATTCATTGGTGCATGTGCAATATGGGAGCCCAGCTGATAGGATTTTTATCAATGTTCCACCTAGAAGGGGCCACGAGCTTTAGGGATATGCCCGCGCAAGCGTATGTGTCACGTTAAAGTAGCAAGGGTACTAATATGTTATGATATGATATTAGTTATATCTTATATGTGATTTGATAATACCACCCTTTGTAGGCATTCTTATGTTCTAAATGAGAACCATGATTTAATTTATGATATGAATTGATAGTGCTATTTGTTGTAAGCACTCATATTCTTTTCCAAGTACAAGCTTAAGATTCTTTCATGCCCAAGTACATGTATATGTATATGCTCATGATTTGATACTCAAATTCTTGGACTAACGTAAGGTATTATGTTGTTCATATCTTATTGAGTTGAAGGCTCACCCTTCTTCTATTGTTTCAGGTGCTAGTGTAGCTCGAGAGAGAGTTAATCCAGACGATAGAGCTTCTTGACTTCTTTTTCACAAGAAGCTTGGATGTAATCATTTTGGATATTATTTTTGTTATGTATATATATAATTATGTCTATTGAGAAGTATTCTTTTAGAGCTCCGTAGATAGATATAGAATGGTTTTGATTTTGTTGCCATGGATGGCTTTTGTAGACTCTCATTTGTTCCATATTAATGTTAGAACTATCTTTTGATCGGTAGAGAACAAGTGGAGATGTCATGATATAAAATGATGATTTATGAGATATGATGTTTTGCATTGGATAAGTGTATGTTGTTATGTATGAGACAGGTTTAGTTAAGGGTTCTACAGGTTTATGGTGGCCTTATGCCTACCCTTGCCTTAGGACCGTCGCACTGGTGGTGTTGGGGTGTGACAGCTATGTGAAAGGCCGTAAGACATTGAAGACCTCTGAAGAGAGGTAATCTTGAAGACCTAAGGGATAATCTCGAAGACATCTAAGAAGAGATAATCTTGAAGACTTTTATACGAGGATAACTTCTAAAACCTCTATTCATAGTGAATAAATATTGACATGCAAAAATCACTTATCTACTCCCTATGAACACGTGATTTTGCACCCCAACCAGACTTGGGTCATCCCTGACTGATTAGCAATCGACTGGAGATCAAAGTCAACTCCAAATACAGACAAACCTGGCCGTGTCAAATTAATTGGCATTAACCAGAGGTTAAATCACTTTGAATTAAGCAAATCAGACCGGATAAGGATCAGAATAAGCCTAGTGGCAGATGCCTTTGGCATTGCGGCAGTGTCATACCTTCATGGCAGCGCTGCCAATGGTACAGGCAACACTTGGCGGCACTGCTACCAAGACTAGCCTCTGTTGCTAGCCTTGCTTCCCTCTACTGCTAATTGCCTTTCCTAATGCTGCCAGTGTTCAGCTCAGGTGCCACTAAACTCAGAACGTGAATTCCATATCAATTTTCAGTCATATTTTTCCTCAGTCATTTTCCTATAAAAAGAAGTCTCAATTCACTTCTCAATACACACCAGAACAATTAAGTAGTGTTTTTCTTAGTTGACTCTCTCTTCTCCTACTATATTATGCTTTCTTTATCATAAACGGTCCATCTCTCTTTGATTTCAAACCGATTTCTTCAACTCTCATTGAGTTGGAGGAATAAAAGACCTAGAGCTATCTCTCTTTGAGTCAATCTAGCATCACCATTCTATTAAATTGACTAATTAATTCAACTCGGGAATTAAAAATTGACAATAATCAAAACCTTTGTGCTAATTTTATTACCAAAACTAAAGTGAAACTCTGATCCGGATGAACTTTAAGAAAGTGTCCCCCAAAAAGTAAGTGAAACTCCGATCTGGACGAACCCTAAAAAGCCGTCCCCCTACAAAGCAATTGAAACTCTGATCAGAATGAAATCTAAGAAGGTGTTCCCTTCCAAAACTAAAGTGGAACTTCAATCCGAACTAACCCTAAGAAGACGTCCACCACAAAATAAGGTATTGTGTTCTTACCTCAAAATTAATTGGTAAAGTGTCAATTAAAAAAACCAAAATATAATAAAATTAAACTTTTCTTAAAATCAAACCTAACCCCCTTTGCAAGAAGGGAGAACTACTTGGGTTTTGATTCCCATTCAAAGGGATACACATGCAAGCTGTTTCATAGTTTTAAATCCAAAAACTTCTTTTTTCTTAATCTACTCTGTATTTAATGTTATTTTGAGGAATATAAGATTAACCTAGAATTCCCATTGAGGATTAGAGTTAACATCCTCTATTTTTGGGCTTTCTGATGTAATTAAACCTCTTTTATTTTTTGTTCGTTACTTTAATGTTATATTATTTGCTTTATGCTTTATTCATGCATCTTATAATTGTCATTCTTATACTTTGTTCATGAAATCTAATTTTCATAAATCAATTGTTAAATAAAAAACCAAAATAAGAGTTACTTAAAACTGAAAATCTAGTTCCCGAGCTCATTTCTGATTCGAAGGTTTAGTTATTTTATCTTTAGGTTATATTTTGTAATCAAAACCAGATTTTCCTTTCTTTTTTCTTAAAAATGAAGGTGGTGACTCTACAAATTTTCAAAATAAAAGATTAAAGAGATAATTTGAATATATAAGGTAAAAGCTGCTTTTAGTGCATTGAAAACAACCCCGAATTGAGCATCTCGGTGCTCGAGTGAGGCCTCACACTCCTTAGCATGTTCCTCGATATGTTCATATCAAACTAGGAAATGGGGCCTCTGATATGGAATAAAAATAATCAATTCTTATTGGGCTCGAAATAAGACAAGTCTATCTAAAAGACCATTAGATTATGAGCTTGGAATAAGCAATCAATTAGCAAGACTGAACCTCTCAAGACCAAGACCTGTCCAACGAGGCAATGTCCTCAAGCAAGATAGTAGCTTGCCCTGGGAGCTCATCCTCATCCTCGTCAGACCAAATGAGGTAAAAGCTTGCCCTCAAGGTTCACCCTCATCCTCAAGGTTCGCCCTCATCCTCGAAGATTGCCCTTATCAGACTTAGTGAGACAGGAGCTCGCCATCGAGGCACGTCCTCGACCTCGTCCTCAAGCAAAGTAGCAACTCACTCTAGGTGTTTGTTCTCATCCTTGTCATTAGAGGATTCTCTCGTAAGGCCATCAAATAGACAACTATAGCAACTATAATTTATCGATGCACAAAATGTGGCTTGTCAAAGTTAAGAACATCCTAGACAGACACATGAAGAGTTATTTGTCCTAGCAATTCAGATAACTCTCTTCTCAGTCACTAGGAGGTCACCACCTATCTACCTATTATCATCTACCAGCCTAGTTGAGTCACTATAAAAAAGAAGATTTTAATACAACACTCAAGTAAGTCAATTTCAATCAAAATAAGCTAAGCTAACTCCAACTATAGTAAGTTTTCTTTTATGAAGAAACACATTTTCTTTTAAGATTGATCATTTTCTTTCTTGAAAATCTTAAGGATTAAGCTAATAATTTTAGAATCGAGAGGTCTTGTCAAATCCAAGACTTGACCCTTTGATGTTGTTTGCTCATCTTATAAGTCTAAAAAACTGCCCAAACTTAAACTTAAACAAGAGAGACTCGTTACACCTCTTTGAAATCTCTGGATCATTTCAAAATTTATCAACGATAGAAAAATTTTGTTAATACCTAAATTTTGCAGGAAAGGCTCAAAGTCAATCCCAAAAATCAGTGAAGTTTCATATGGTCTTTTTGTCCAAGTCTAGGTAGTCGGAAAGCTTTGTTGCAGAAAAGTTAATAACAAAAAATAATTTATGTCGCTAAGTTTTGAATAATATAATTGTTTTTAAATTTATCGCTAATTCATTACAAAAGAAAAATATTTTATTAATTTTTTAAAATCATCACTAATTATAAAAATTTATTTTTTATTTAAATTTTTCTAAATTTATAAAAGTTATTTTTTATTCAATAATTTACTAAAACTTAAAATAGATAATTATTTACAAAATGTATTTTATAATGTTAAAAAAATTTCTAAAAGTCTAAACAATTCAAAGTATATATTAAACCTAACATTATTACATTTATGATGACCACTACTATGTAATTTTAATAAAAAATTTTAATTGAATCTTTTATTAATTTACTTATTTTTTAAAGTAATGAAATTTTATTAATAAATAATTTAATTAAACATTATCAACAATTAAAGATTTTGAGAGTTAAAGACACATCCAAAATTCAGTTCTATTCAAATTAAAAAATAAAAAACTGTAAGATTTTATATTTTCATTCCTAATTTGGAGTTTTACATGCACAATTTTACAGTAGCATTATAATATTTTCCCTAGAAAATAATTACAATAGAGCCAAAATAAAAATAAAAAAATAAGAGAAATATATGATCAATGAATATTATTATTCAATGAGATATTATTTTGTTGGAATTTCTTTTATTATATTCTCTCATTCTTATTCAAAAAGGGAAAATTATTAACATTAAATTTTTATATACATACACTTTGATCATCAGACTAGTTATTTACAAAGATATATTATTGTTGAAAAGTTAAAACGGGCTTTTGTTTTCAATTCAATTCATTACTGGCAAGGTATGCAAAGGACCCATTGAGATGACAATTTAGACAATTTAAGCATAATCCATATACCAAAATTCACTCAATAATTTTCCTATATAAGGGAGAATCACTATATTTTTATTTTCTCGAGAAAATAAATTTTTCCTAGAAAATATGGAGATTCCATTAACATGGAGAACTGACTATTTCCTGCGCTTATGAATCACTACTAGAAAATAAAAATTTAAAAATGGAAATAAAAGTTATTTTTTGGGATTCTTTCTTCTTTTCCCACCTTTATGTTTTGTTCTAATTAGATTAGTAATCAAAAGATACAGAAATTTAATTACATAAATACATTTTAACATACTGGGAAAATAATTAATGGAAGATAGAGGGAAAAAATATATCACACTAGCTAAAATTAAAGAAGTGTTATCAATTATCAATAAATCAGACTAAAAATCAAGAGCTTTCTACTTTCATTTTCATTTTCATAGTTATTTTGCTTTAGTTCTTATACTCAAACAAAGTAACATTCAGAAGAAGCAAAGAGACCATTCAAATCAGAAAAATGAAAACAATTCACAAAATATTCAGTGTATATAGTTTAGCAATTATAATTATATAATAAGCACATTCAAAACCCTAATAATAATTAATTAATATCATACAACACTACCACTAATGAAACATTAAATTGCAAAATATATGTATTTAAATTTATTAAGAGTAGTACATTAACAAATTAAGCTGTGATATTATTAAATGCTAAAAAGAAGAAGAGCTCTATATCAGGAGGAGCAAAGAAGGTGATAGGAGTTGATCTTTTAATAGAAAAGCACTTAGGAGTTTCTACTTTTCTCTTCATTGGAGCTGGTGGACATGACAAAATCTTAGGTATTTTGAATCTTTGAGCTTTTGGTGTAGAACAAGAACAGCTTGAAGAAGAAGAAGAAGAAGAAGAACCCTTTTTATTATTTTCTTGGATGTCTTTGGGGCTCGAAGAACAAGGCAGATCCATTGGTGTTTCTTTGCTAACTCTCGACACAACTTCTTCTTCTTGTTGCTTCTTGAATCTTGCTTTTCTTGAATTTGAGGGAGACAATTTTATTGAGAGGTTAAAAAGTGGCACATATATGCACTTTATCATGTGGGTTTTTTTTAATCCTACTTCAATGACTTGTTCAGATTCAACAATCTTACAGTCCTAAAACGACTTCAATATCATTGAGTTAAAACTCACGTAATGTCATATGATAAGATTTGAACTTTCAACCTTTTTACACTATAAGATAATTAAGTATTCAATCACTACATTATTAATCCAATAATCACATGAATGTTTATTTAAGATTTATAGAATTAAGCAATATAATGGAGTATATACACTGGGGGCGGAACTAGACTTTAAGGATAGGATTGGAGGACTAAAATAATTATGGACAAAAAAAAATTCAAATATTTAAAATTAATATAAAAAATTTTAAAATTTTTAGAATTATTATTATATTGTAAAATATTTATTTATATATAAAAATAATAATGCATTGATAACAAATAAAATTTTAAAATTTAAGGCAATTTATATATATTTTAAGAAAAAAATTATGAAATGTACATGTAATAGATAAAGTTTTAAAAATTTGAAGGGGTCAAATGTATATATTTTAAAAAAATATATAATTTAAAATGAAAATTTTAAAAAATTTGAGAAACTAATATGATATATTTTTAAAAATATATAGATATAAAATTTAATTTTAAAAACTTGAGAAAGCTAATATAATGTTCTAAAATTTTGAGGGGGCAATATATCATAATTAAAAAATATATTAAAAATTATATATATGTAATAACTAAGTTTGGAATGCTTGGGGGACGATGCACCCCCAAGCTTCCATGTCGGTTCGCCTCTCTCTCTCTATATATATATTTATATATATATTGAAAATATTTTAAAGAGGTAAAATGTGTGAGAATATTTATCTTTGAACTCTTAATTTTAAGATAAGTAATACTAGATCTAATTATTTTTAATTTTGAAGGAAGATAAAAAAAAAAAAAAAAAAAATTAAGAATTTTATGATGAAAGTTATTTTTCATTATCTATTAAGAATTTTTAAAAAAAAATTTGGAGGTAATTGCCACCATTGTTCCATGAATTCACATTAGAGGGGTATTTGCATCCACTTAAAATAAATATAATTGTTTTAAAATTTTAAAAATATTAAATTATTTTTTAAGTGTTTGAATATAAAAATAAAACGTTATTTTAAAATTTAAAAATAAAAAAAAAAAATTAATAATTTTTTTTAAAACGGCGCTTATAAAATTTTATGTTCAAAACTTTGTCTCAAGCGAAACTCCTCCAAATTATTAAATCATTGAATTATTAGTCGAATTCTCACATGGATGTTTATTAGATTTATGTAACTGAGCAAGTAAAGCGATAGAAAAGAGAGAACAATAGCTAATAACACTTTTGATGAAAGCTGAAGGACTTTTCTTAGAAGAAAGCAACAGAAACATTCCAAGATACCATTTAACAAATATTTGAAATGTTGAAAGGTGCTGCTTGTATTGAGTTAATCCAAAATAATATTACACCAGCAGCAGCAACTACTACCACTAATAGGCATTTTATTCAATAACTCTACCAAATCTTGATAAGATTGGTCACTTTTTGGGAATGAAATAACTACAATGCAAACTTTTAGAAATAATTAAGCTGGTTTTGGATTGAGAATTTTAAAATTTATAAAATTAAAAACTTAAATTTTTTATTTCATAAATTTACACAATTTTATTTGTTTTTAAATAAAAATAAAATATATGATTTTTAATGGTATTATAATAAAAAGATAAAATATAAAATTATTCATTCATTAAAGAGATTTCTTAAAATCTCACTACTTATATGAGATTTAAAAATTCTCAAATTTAGAAATTATAGCAGAGGATAGATTTTGAATAATTCATGGATTTTGACTATTATTTTTTACTAACAAAACAATGGATTTTGACAGAATTTATGAATTTTTTAAAATCTCTTATCTAAATTATGTTTGGATGGATGATTTTCAGCTTATAAACACTTTTAGCAAATTCTTAACTTACCATTAAGCAAATTTTCAAAGACACCAAATTGAATCTATATCAGGATCTGCCACTCCAGTTTAGTGTAAAACAAAATATAGCCCTAGCAAATACAGCACAAGTTGATTGTTTTCATATATTAGGAATAGCAAGAGGGTAGATTTTGCAATATTCATCTCTCCAAGTCCAAAAATATTAGCAATCAAGGCAGGATTGGGTATTCCCACTTAAATAAAGATTATATTTCATATATTTATCATTAAATACAAACACAATTTTATATATTGTCATGAAATGCATATAAATATATATATATTCATTAGATATAAGCATTATATATATATAAGAAAAAATATATATTGATATTGTGTAATAATATTAAATTTTTACTAATATATATAAGTAAAACTACATAAATAAGAGTTTTAATATTAATAAACTTATCTTACTATTGACATATTATTTGGTAATAATCATTTTGATAATTAATTTAAAAAAAATATTTAAATAGATATTCAATTAGATTTAAGTGAGTTTGACTATAAATATAATTGCAACAAAAATAACATACCTATGGGTTGATAGTGAGAATTTTTCAGCATTCTATGGATATATAATTGAAAATTAAATAATTATTTACCATTTAATTGTTGTATGTACATATATATATATAAACATTTTAGAGGTATTTCTAATATTTATATTCCCTTTTTATTTTCATTTTTCTCTCTCCAGAAAAAATGAAAAAAAATATTTATATTGCTTTTTTTTTGATAAAAAATTTTTATATTGCTTTTAAAAAATAAATATTTGAACTAATCATTTTTTTTTTTCATGTAATTACACATTATGAAGTAACTTATTTTAATAATCATTATTAAATTGGTAAAAACATTCATATAATGGTAGATGAAAAACTCTCAACTTGAAATTTCTCACACTCACTTTATTAATGTGCCTAGTTAGCAGCAACGATAACGGATGGGTTTGGGGAGGATTTTAATATTTTTATCATGTCTCCTATGTTAAAATTTCATCTCATTTCTGTCTTATTTTTCGATTGATTAAAATTTTAATTTTTCATTCCCATCCTTATAGATGACACAGGAAATATTCTATATAAAAAATTTTATTTCACCTTATTTTATTCTTTTACCTTGCTTCAAGTTGTATTTAACATTTAAAAAAAAAAGTGAATAAATTAAAAAAAAAAATCTCATTTTTTTTAATTAATGTATTTTATATTTTCATTCCTTTTTAAAATTAAATATTTTTATTAACTTATTGAGATATTTAATTAAATAAAATAATAACATTTTTTAACGTTAATAATCAATCATTAATAATTTTTTTTTTTTAATTATTTCAATTTTGTCACGAATATATATATATGGAGAGTGGTATGAATTTGGAGAAATGATAAATGGAGTGGGTTTGAGACAAGTTATAGTAGGAGCATACAATTCTCGTCCTAAATTTTAGGTTTTTCTTCGTTTCACCTCATTCTCCAATCAAAGCGGGGATTATCCTTTTTCATCTGTAGAAACTGGAAACCTTTTAAATTCCTTAGTATGTGCCCACTCAAAGGCCACTCAGGTGAAGGGCCGTTTCCAAAGCCATAAAACTCAAACCTTTAATTGGACTGCCAATGTCCAAAATTGATGGGCTGTCATGCCCATCCCAATTTTCTCATTTTACTATTTTTTAGGGTAAATCTGACTCTGACTTGAGAATTAAGATTGATAAACTTGAGACTCTTAGTTTTGAAAATAATTTCATTATCATTTTTTTTTAAGCTACTGCCATTACATTCAATTACCAGAAAAAATATCCAAAATCGTTGAGAATAGAAATAAAGAATCCAATAACTGACCCAAATTAATTTTGAAATTAAAGCTAAATTGAGTTGAATTGCCATTATATTCAAGCCTAATTTCCTGATTTTCGTATATTATACAAGATAAATAGACAATAAACGTTACCATCCAATTAGCAAATACAATCAAAGCAATCACAAGAAAAATAAATAAATAATTATGGTTAAAGGTTAATGCAACTAAATTATCATTACTGTCAATATCAGATTAGTTGGACAGCAGCTAAGAATTTTCATTAAGAGCAAGCTAAAAGTAATGTCCACAGCATCAAGAAGAATCAAACAAATACTAATGGAAAAAAAATAAAATAAAATAAGAAAGGCCATCATCTATTGCAAAAGAAAAATGCAAAATTTATGATTATAATGGATAAAAAGAATGAGAAGAAAGCAAAAAAAATGGACTCATTATAAATTTCTTCAACAAATATCCAAAGAAGTTGAACATTTCACCTAAGAGAGATCTCATTGAAACTATCTTCTCTAAGTACTCTATTGTCTCGTGCCCATTTGGGAAACAAAAATGGCATGCCTTTCTAAAAATTGTTATCAAATTGTCACACTGCAATGCATAGTTAGTCCTACTATACAGGATGTAAATGGAAAAACAAAAAAATTAGATCATCATAGTTCAGTTGGACTCTATGTTTCTAAGCCTGACTCCAATGACTCTTCTTCTGCTTGTAACTTTCTGTTAGCAAAAGGCGGTGGTGGAGGATCAATTGTCAATGTGCCTTCTAATACCTTCACTACCTCTCCCATCGAAGGTCTCATTCGATCATCTGTTTGAAGGCACCAAAATGCAGTTCTCAACATTCGCTCCAGCTCCTCTATATCAATCTCATCATCAATTCTGTTATCTACAACCCTCTCTGGATGCCCCTGGATCCATTCCTTATAAGTCCATTCGCAAATATCCTCTACTCCATGACAGCCAGTTACCAATATCAATACCATCTTGCCAAAATCCTCCACATCTTTCTCTCGAGCATTTGATGAGGCCTCGGGATGAATTATCCTCGACCCGAATTCACTCACCTTGGCCTCAAAATTTTTATCCAAAACTACATTTTCACACTTCAAATTTCCATGACTTATAAACTCCCTACATCCTGTGTGTAAATAACAAATAGCTCTTGCCACTCCTAAGCATATGTTAACTCTCCTTATCCAAGTCAGTCTCTTACTCAACTCATCATCTTCTATGTATTTCTCCAAAGAACCATGCTTAACATACTCATAGACCAAAATTCTTTGACCCAACTCACAACAATAGCCATCAAGCTTCACCAAGTTTTTGTGATGTATGCTTCCAATTTTTGAAACAGCAGCTCGAAACTTTTTTTCTTCTGTGGTTGATTCCAAGTCCTTGACTGCAACCAGTTGGTGGTTTGGAAGCACACCTCTGTACGTCTTTGGCCCAATTTGATGCTTGAAATTTCCTGTTATATCTTTGATTTCAGCAAATGATAACATCATCAAACCCTTCGAGTTGCTGCCCATGTAGGCTAAGGCAGCTTTCTTCCAAATCATATTTCTTCTTCTATAGATGTAGCAGCCGAGTACTAACTGAACTACAGCAAATAGAACAAATGTACCAGAGGCAGCTCCAGCTAGACAAGGAATGCACACCCTATTAGAGCGCTTGGCTGGAGATTGTGCTGAAGAAGATCTCACAGTGTGGGGATTAGCACCTAATGGATCTGAACATGCCTTAACAAAAGATATTGAACTTACAGAGGGGCCTGAATACCCAGAGAAGTAAGGAGTCGTTTTCATTCGGCATTCAGCAGTTCCATCATTTGTGAATGTTGCAGCTTTACAAACCGGGGTCCTCATGCACAAGGCATTACATTGATGTAGACTGGTTAGGACAACTGAATCGCTCGGTGGATAAATCTCATAAAGAAAGGTGTGCTCATATGTAAACATACTGTAACCAGATGTGCAATCTTGTGCAAAGCATTTCAAGTTAGGATCAGCTGTTATTGTAAATGGGCATCGACATTCAGGGGAGCCTGATGCATTGAGAACACAGATACCATGTTGGCCACAGGTTGCAAAAACATTGCATTGATTCTCAACAGCTTGCCAAACTGATCTCCATGACTTCAAATCATCGATCCATGAGTACATCCGCAGATTACCATCAACATCTAGCCTCAGCAATCGAAAATTTACAGTGTCATTGTGATCTTCTCCAAAGACAGACCAAATGGGGTCCAAAGTTTGGTTCACAAGTTGCAGAACTCCACCAGAGGTAAGAACAGCACTAAGGTTGGAAGCAGATGGATTGCTACTAGTCCAATACATGACATTACTTTCCCATCTCAGCAGTAACTGGCCTGAGGCATTCATGTAAAGACTATAGTAACTGGACACAAAATTTTTGCTTGCAGCCCTAAGTGTTTTATAAACAGAGAAATTCTGGCCTGGAAGAAGTGTGTCAGTTGGATTATCAAAGCTTTGCCAAACAACACCCCCAATTTCATCCAGTAGAACAAGATTTCCATCATCACGAAGAAGACCTGAAACAACTACTGATTGGCTTGTTTTACTAGTCCATACTGTGACTGCCTTCAAGGAATCAACCAAAACCAGTTCCCCATTTTTTAAAAGCTGGAAATATGACTTGTTACCAACTGTAACATCAGCTCCAGCAACCCAAACCACAGTTTGTTTAATAAAAGGAATGTATTTCGAATTGAATCTAATCCCAACGCTATATTGGTTAGGCTGATCAGAACAGTTAAAGAATCCAATAGCAAAATCACCATTGGGAGAAACCCATGAGTCATTTTCCTCTACAGAAATTTTTGAACCTAAGGGAATTTGTGAGAGGACAACATGAAATAGAAAGAACCCAACAGACACAAGAAAAGGAGAAATACGGAAGAATTTTTCCTGTTTAAGCATATTTAATATGCTTAGATATACAATAAAACAAGAAGCTTATACTAAATAATCAAGGAGATATCAAGGCCATTGAACTTCTAATTGGACATTATGAAGCAAAATTCAAGGGAAAAAGATAGGTGGGTATCAAAATTTTCAAGCTTAAGAATTATATTACTTATGAAACAAGAATAACCTTTCAAGGGTTTGGCCAATCACTGACAAAAGTTCAAGGTTAATGAATCACATTGCAAAGTTAATTAGGAAATTCTAGCCTAAATCAAGGAATTTGAAGGGCTTTATGATAGAATCCGGCAGAAAACAATGACTACGAAACAGATAGAATTCAAGATTGGGATCTAAATGTTCATAGTTCGGTACCTGAAAGTGGAAGTGAAGAAGCCAGCAATTCAAGAACCCAGCACAGAATACCACCTTGACCACAACTAGATATCATATGTTTTCTTTTGGGCCAATAAAAATAGGCATGTGGGTATCCAATATTTGACCAGGCAAACAAGATTGATAGAATATTTAAGTAACAAATTGGGAAATTGGATGGCATAGATGACCTGTAAAGAAAGAAATCATGAAAAATATTAGATTTTTTTTATGGAGGCAGAGAAAAAGGAAAATGGGTTGTGAAAAATTGAATCTTCTCTTAGGTGCATATGGGACCCAAAATTAGGCTAATGGTTACTACTTTTAGTCCTGAGTAGGGCAATCACTTTCAGGGTATGAAAAAAATTTATGTCTAGGCGATAATTCTGGGTAAAAAGTCACAAAATTAAAAAATAAAAATTAAAAAAAAAATAAGAAGAAAAATCAAGACATGAAATAGCTGATAAATCTAAAGAACCAAAGCAACTCATCAAAAATGAAGTAGGTTTCTTATGATTTTGAGTGAGAACAAGCCAAAGATCTGTTTTTCACCAAGTCAAATACTTACAAGAAACGAAGAAACAAATCTCAAAGTTGCAAACTTTTGCTTTCCCTGAAAATTTTTCTAGATAAACAAACACAAATAGAAAATAGAAAACATACTAATTAACAAGAAGAGATGTGTAAAAAGTAATTACCAGAAATGGGTAGAGGATGGAAGTCTCAAACAAAGAAGAAATGGCGGTTCTGCCAAAGGATTTTCAGACTTGAGAGGATAATGTGACCTTGGAAAGAGTCTCTGAAAAATAACAGAGCAAAGTTGCTAACTTTCTATGGCAGGGAGTGAGGGACTGAGTGAGTGAAATGGGTAATGGAAGACAGTTTGTAAATTGTAAGAGAGAGAAAAAAAAAAAGGATTTTGTGAGATTCTCCTCATTTTTTTGTATAATTTTTTAGTTTTATTTCCCTTTTTGGTGTCAAACGTAGATGACTTTATGCCCTTTTTGTTTGTTTGATAGGAAGAAATTTTTTTAAAATAATTAATTAATTAAAGATAAATTATAATTTAAATTTTAAATTTTATTTTAAATAAAATATATTTTTCAAAATACATAAATCTTTTTATTAGTATGTATTTTTCTTTCAAAAGATTATATAGGCATTTTATCTATTTTTTTTATTTTTTTGATAAAAATAAATTGTAATTTGCCTATTAATTAATTATAAATTTGAAAGAAAATTTAGTATGAGGCAAAAAAAAAAAAAATTCTTGGAAAATGAATTTAAAGAGAATGAAATTACCATCATACCTTCAAGACAACATCTCTAATTAATTAGAAAAATAAAGAATATAATTTAAATAAAACAATTTTCTAGCTATATTTTCTCTTATTATTTTCCTTTCCACTCAAAGAAAAAAGATTTTTGCTTTCAATTTAATTTATGTGTTCGTTTGATTCTCAACAGCCAATCAATATGTGACAAGTAATCTAATTTGGACAAGTTGGTGTTGGAAATTTATGAGAAAAATGATGATATGGCACTAGTGAAAGGAACACCATAACCATTTTGAAGAATTTTCACATTGATTTTACATTTTTAAATTAAATGTGGAAGTAATTGTTCTTTAGGATATTCAAGAATATTACTATTTATATTAGTCCCAAAAATAATTGCATTGTATTAAAAATATAAAAATATTTAAATCCATTTAATTTAATGATTAATAATAATTGATTATTGATATTATTAATTAATAAATATTAATTCTTTAATAATTTTTTTTATTTCAAAATAATTATTTTTAATATGTTAAATGACTCTTAAAAATAATTATATTATAGCATGGGTACCTTGAGTATTAATTATCTATAATAAATAATTTAATCATATAAAAACAATTTAAAAATGGTAGTTTTGTTATAATAATTTTTAGTAAAGGTAAATTTGTCCAAATATAAAAAATAACTAAAATCAGCTTTTGCCCATTGTATTCCCACTTGTTAAAGATATAATAATAACCCATTAGCTCACTTTTTTTATTATTATTATTATTATCTGTTTCGTATATATTTTATACGATACGTTATTTATTTTTTAAAATATTTTAATAATTAATTTTTTTTTTAAATAATATCGTATATAAAAAAATATGAAATAGCTCATAATTTGTACACACGGATACAGTCAAGTAAAACCAAGCCCCACGTGCTAATGGTAATTTACTTCATTATCCTTTGGTCAGTCAACCTTTTGACAACGTAGCTCTACGACTACTACACACAGTAGACAAAAGGCCACCTCATCCAACAAGATTGTCGGAGCCTAACAACATTAAATTAGCCCTTATTTTCACTAAATATTATGGTTTTTTTTCCCTGCCAAAAATTCTCCTAAATAAAAATTAATATTTTTAATTACTAATATAAAGATAAAAGTTTGTGCAAATTTCAATTATTTTTAAAATTTCATCTAATAAAAAAATTTAATATCTTTTAATTGTAAATAATTAATATTTCCTTTTTATTTTTTGTAAACCTTGAAATTTATTAATGGTAATGAATTTTAGTTGTTAATGATAATAAATTTTGAATTATCATCTGTTTAAAAAATAATAATTGAAATACATATCAATTTAATATATCATATATTTATACTATAACTATTAATATTATTAATCACACCCACAAATGTTTAAAAGAATATTACTTGGAATAATTAATTAATATAAATAAATATATAAATATAAAATTAAGTCATTAATATATAAAAATATTAATAGTAGTAAACCTGCATTATCAATTGTCGAAAAAATTAATAGAAAAAATTTATTAGAATACACATAAATTTAATATATCATATATAAATATAAAAATAAACTATTTAAATGTAAGAAAAATTAAGTTAAAAACTAATAAAAAGAAAAAAGAATTAATATATATATATATATATCATTAATGTGTAAAAATGAAGAAAATTAACTAAAATTAATAAAAATATATTATATTAAATATGAGAAATTGATATTTTGGATGAATATGAAAAATTAATATTGTGGAACAAATATAAATATGAAAAAAATATTAATCTTATAAGCATATTGTAACACCTCAACCAAAACCCTATAGGAATCCTTAAAAGGGGACTTAAAGGAAATTTTTCTTTTTCTTTATAATATGCTTATATGATATGTGTTATGCATGAAAATGATATATATGCATGTTATATGACTTGATTTTAGGCATAAAATTAATTTAAAGGCTGTTAGGATGAAATCGGAAAATTTTGAAATTTTTGTGAATTTGGGACAAAATGGTCATTTTACAGTCCCTTCGGATTTTAATAGATTTAACACCATATTTGAAGAAAGAAAAGAATAAAAGTGAATGTAAATGACATTATTTTTTTTATTTGAATAATACACGAAAAAATAAACCCGGTTGAAAATAATTCTCGGTAAGCTGCTCAATTGAGGTGCTTGAGAAGCTTGAGGTGCTTGAGGTGCTTGAGAAGCTTGAGGTGCTTGAGGTGCTTGAGGTGCTTCCGGTTGCACTAAGGGCATTTTGGTCTTTTCCTTCATAATATGGAATTATAGGATGTGTGCAACCTCATGGTATTAGTTTAGGCTTGATTAAATCCAACCATTGGATCAAATGATGGAAAAATGCACGGTTGGATCAATCGGGTGCAAATTTGCTATCATAATATCATAAGCTTGATGTATTGGATTTTTGCCATAAGTTTCTGATTTGGTGTGGCAAATGCATGTGTTAGCCATCTTTGTTGACTTTTGATAGACAAATAGTGTTAAAGTAAGCAAAATGGATGGTTGGATGGTTAGGTTTCACCAAAGTTATCATGAAATCTAAACCATTGGATCATTTTCTTGATATTTTGAATAGATATTTCCCACCACTTCATATATCATCATCTTCCTTAACAGAAAATTGCAGCAAACACCATTGACAAGCTTTATAGGTTTCGGCCACCATCCACCTAGGTCATTTCTTATAGTTTTCTCACCATTTTTGATA
>CANXYC010428211.1:0-10552 GCA_948193065.1 Aleurites moluccanus | reverse complement strand
GGAGAGAAGCAGCTAGAAGGACCTGAACTGATTAGAGAGACTATGGAGAAGGTTCCTATGATCCGAGAGCGGATGAAGACTGCCTTCAGTAGGCAAAAGAGTTATGCGGATCCGAAAAGAAAAGATGTACAGTTTTCTATTGGTGATCATGTCTTCCTAAAGATCTCACCGATGAGGGGAGTTATGAGATTTGGGAAGAAAGACAAACTGTCATCGAGATTTATAGGCCCGTTTGAAATACTTGAGCGGATTGGCAATGTGACTTATAGATTGGCTCTCCCACCTAGTATGAGCCATGTACATCCAATCTTTCATATATAGATGTTGCGAAAAAATGTATCAGATCCATCACATATTTTGGAGATGCAAGATGTGGATCTTAGTGGAGATTTATCATATGAGGAGCTACCTATGGAAATTATAGATCAAAAGGTTAGAAAGCTTCGGAACAAAGAGATCCCGATGGTTAAAGTGCTATAGAGGAATCAATCAATTGAGGAGTGTACATGGGAGAGTGAGCAGGAGATGAGAAATAGATACCCATCTCTTTTTCAGTTTTGAGTTAGGTGTTATTTAAATTTGAGGACGAATTTAATAGAAGGGAGGAAGAATGTAACACCTACCAATTTCCTATATCATTTTCGAATATATATATGTGTGGAAATTTTAAATTTTATTGGATGAATTAATTTACTATGCAATAAGTGTGAATTTTACTTATTTAATTATTTTAGATAATGATAATGTCAGTAAATGAGAATGAAAATATTCGTGGATATGATATTGATTGATAGATTGAGTTCCTAAATTGGTAAAAATATTCTAAGTGCTGGAAGTTAGAAAATTTATAGGTCAGTAGCGAATTGCGTAAGTTGGGATAGAGTGTTTTCAGCTGGCATTGGCGAGTTGGCCAGGCGAGCTGGCTTTGCTGAGCTGGCCTTGTGAAGAGGCCTTGCTGAGTTGGCCTCGAGAAGAGGGAAGTGCGAATCGACACTGCAAAGAGGAAAGGCGAAGAGGAAATGGCGAAGAGGAAAGGCGAAGAGGAAAGGCGAAGAGGGGATGCCGAAGAGGAAATACGAAGAGGAAATGCGAGGAAGAAATGCGAAGAGAAAATGGCGAAGAGGAAAGGCGAAGAGAAAATGGCCAAAGAGGAAATGGCGAAGAGGAAGACGAAGAGGAAAGGCGAAGAGGAAATGGCGAAGAGGAATTTCGAAGAGCAAAGTGCGAAGAGCAAAGTGCAAAGAGGAAACGCGAAGAGGGAAGTGCTAAGAGGCATATGCGAGCCGACATAGGCGAGATGGCTTGTGCGAAGTGGAATAGTGAGCCGACAATGCGAGAAGGCATTAGCGAGCTGGGATTGGCGAGCTGGTGAACTCGCGAGCTGGAATAGCGGGTTGGAATTAGTGGAGCGGAATGAATTAATTCCGTTACTGAGGCAGTAGCCTATATTTAAGAGGCAGTAACTTATTATTATAAAAGGGCAGTAACTGAGGAAATTAAAAACACTTAAACACGTAAACCTTTTATTTCTTTTTCTACTCTCGTGACCTGTGTATTCGTCTTCTCTCCCAAAGGAGCCGAATACTCTTTCTTCTTCTTCTTCATCGTTTTAGCGATTTCTCCATCAAAATCTCTGAAGAAAATTCGTGGAAACACAAAGAGATATTCTGTGACTATCACATTCCATTTTAAGCTTGTGGGAAGAGCTAAAAAATATTTTGGAGGCAGAGAAGAATAATTTCTGCCATTGACACTCAGTTGAGGTAAGTGACAATTTGTTAGATTTTATTGATTTAATAGATATTATTTAGGTTAGAATAAATGGGTTTAGTGTTATTTTACATAGATTAATACTAATTAATCGAAATCCCTAAACTCTAGGGTTTAATTGGTATTTTGAAATATAACTTGATGAATTAATGATGGGATTCATAAATTGATGATAGAAATAGTTAATTAGGTATGAATAGACAATAAATTGATGACCAATTTGATGTGAAATTGTAGATATTGAAAATTGAATTTTTCAAGTAGCCAAATTGGGGATTTTTGAAGGAAATTGGTAGATTTGGCTAAGCTATTGGCTAGTGGAGAATTGAGGTGAGTTCTACATGCATCATTTATCCTATTGAATTCATTTAATTGATTGTTGAACACCATTTGGGAAAAACCCCCAAATGGCCAAACCATGTGTATTTGATATCTTTGGAATTCTTTCAAATTTGTATCCATACTTCTTTATCAAACCAACCTTTATATAACTCTACAATTTTGATTCATTGATACCTATCATTTAAATATTGAACCTTACTTTGATGTACGAAATTATCCTATTACAAATATTTGATTGATATTGGACATTGTATATGGCATGGCCATTATTGATATTGGACATTGATATGGTTGATACCGAACTGATTGTTTGATTGATTGAATCCGAATGCCATTGTTGATAATGGTATCCCTTGTTATTGACCTTGATATGGTTATGGAAGAACTTTCGATTCGATAGGGGAGTGGGGAAATACTATCGACCTTGTGCACATTGTATATTTGTACCCTAGCTGGGAAGGGTTATGGTCCCGGTCATAGGGCCTGATCAGCCTTATGCTTATTTGCCCTGTTATGGATGATCTAGAACCTACATGGTTCAACGCATTTGATTGTTTGGAGATTGTATGATTTATTTTCATGCAGTCCATCCCAGTATCTGTCTTTCCATATATACATGATTCCAAACTAGTGTATTGAAATATTGGCTTTATTGTACCTTGACATTTATTCGGTACCCTATTATCTTATTGACTGAAACCTTTGCTATATATATATATATTGCCTATTGTTATTTGCGATGCATGTGAATTCACTGAGTATCATCTATACTCACCCCTTTTCATTGTTTCCCCTTTCAGGAGAGGATTAGAGCAGCAGAATCCAGACTTCTACTTCTCTGGAAATTCTACCACTGATTTCAGATGTATTGACAGTTCCTTTATTTTGAGCAATATGTATTTTGGTATTCATAATCTAGCTGCTCCATGGGTATGTACGGGTTAGCTATGAAATAAACATGTAACTGATGATAGTTTTGTTAAATGGATGATATTATAATTAATGTGATATTTTGGGAATTTATCATTCAGATATTTTCAGAATGCATGATAGATGGATAGAATGATTGGAAATATTGAATATGATTTATATGCACTATATTGAATTGATAGGATTGATATGACTAATATGGGTTCTACGGGTGCCAGTCGCCATTGGCATCTCCTGTGCTCTAGGACCATCGTGACTCAGAAAACCGGATCGTGACAAGTATATTTCGGATCCATCCCATGAATTAGAAGCTCAACCATTGGACTTAAAGCAATATTTATCTTACGAAGAATTCCCTATGACTATTGTCGATAGAATAGTTTGAAGACTTCAGAATAAGGAAATCCCAATGATAAAAGTACTTTGGTATAACCAAACAATGGAAGAATGCACTTGGAAGAGTGAGCAAAACATGCAAGCCAAGTATCATCAATTGTTCCACTCATAGATACGCTTCTAAAATTCTAGGACTTTTATAAGGAATGAATAATGTAATACCCTAGACCTTGCTAACTATGTTTCTAGATGTATGGTATTGATGATTGATGGATTATGAGTTTAGATTGATTTGTGATTAAGTATAGATAGTGTAAAGCTTCATAGATCCTAATTAGAATTGAATGATTAGAATGTTTGCATGGTATTTGAGGTTATAAAATTGATGTTAAGTGGTTAAGTCCTTTAGGAGGAAACTTTTATGGTGGTAACGAATGTGAACCACCAGTAAAGCTTATGAATTATTTCTATATTAAATTCTCAAATTGAACCTTTAGTGTAAAGAGCGTAAAATCTGAGTAATACTCATGAAGGAGCGGTAATAAGCATTATTTATCTTGTAATGATTTTGAATTTGCTCTCTAACTAAAATTAGCCAAATACTGAAAATTGAGTAATGACCATTACCCATCTACAATGCTCGTAAATGCCCCCTTATGTCCTAAGCTAAAAATATAACTAACTAGCGTGATCCATAAGATAACACTTGTTACCTTTCGTGGGTTAAAAAAATCATATTTTCTTCTACAGCCGCCACTTACTCTTTCTTCTTTATTCTCTTAAGTTCTAAATCCTAAGAAGTTAACCCTTCTTTCTATAATCAAACCATCATGCTAAAATCTTGAAGGAAATTACTTTAAACAACCTCAAGTTTTCTCTAAGGACTCGTCCATTCTAGGGATTTCAAGTTGTGAGAGAAAAAAAAGGTAATTCTCTCAACTTTTTTTTTTTAATTATGGTTTGAGTTTAGTGATAATTACAAAAGTTATTTTATGAGATTTGTGTAAGTAATTATGTGTATTAATGGCATGCTAATGGTTAGTTTAGAAGATAAGAGTATTAATGGCTTTGAGTGAATAGTAGTGTGTTTTTCATCTATACCTTCTATAAATCTTTAATTAATAATTAAATTAGAGTTAAAATTCATCTAAATGGATTTTAAAGAGTTTAGAATCATAAAAATATTTAATTAAACTAAACCAGTGAGTGAAATCTAGTCTCACAGCTGACAGGCTTGACTGTCTAATACCTTTCCAACCTGTACTAACTTTCTTACCTAGATATCTAGACTAAGGTGGCCAGGTAAAAAGTAAAGAATCTTAGTAACTTATTTTCCTAGTTTTTTAAAAAATTGTATGGTAACACATTTCTTCATTTAGGCTGAAATCTAATTCGTCTTCTTCCAACTCTAAAGTAAAAAAGCAATGTAGGTCTATCCACGTATATCCAGAAACGTGGTCGAGACAATAATGTTAAAAATAATTATTAGATTATTGTATATTGAATTATGTATTGGACTCTTATAATGTATATCAATAAATTTGATAAATAAAACATATTTTTATCTTAATTTTTTTATTTTTAATTAGGATATCTTATTTATTTTTCTAAATTTGTGAATAAAAAATTAATCTATTGAGAAAATTATTTATAAATATAATTTTAAAAAATGATGTCATCATTCTTTTATTAAATTTAAGAGATAATGCCAATTTTTTTATATTTATTTTGTCAAATAAAGAGAACTGCTGTCTTTCTCTATTTCATAATTATCAAAATTGATTGTTGACCTCAATAATAATAAAGATAAAATATTGTTACCTTCTTAAAAATCTAAGGAGACAATAATTGTCTTTATTTTAAAATATTTAAATATAACAACCGTCGATTATAAAGAAAATCTCTTAGGGGACAATAATTATCTTCAATATTAATTTATTATGGACTAAATGTCGTCTTATTTTTTTGGACGATTTTCACTTTTTGATCCTCTATGATTTAGTGATAGAAGCAGAAAGGATAATACAGGGGGACAGAAAAAATCGTGTCCAATATATAATTTTTAACTGAATTTAGTAGTTAAGATAATTGTTTTTTTTTTCAAAAATATCTCCAATTAGTTTCATAGCATATTTATTCATTTTATGCGATTGTATTACAATACAATCCTCATAGGATAATTGAATTTTAACGAGTAATAATAAATAAATAAATAAATAAATAATGTCTAATTTAGAATATGAAAAATTACTCGTTTGTATATTCATATATATTAGGGTTAATTATATTGATATTTTTGTGTTTTGCTATATTATATTAATATATTTATGTGTTTTTAAAATTATATTAAAATACTCATGTATTTGAATTTCGTTAAAATTTGAGGTCATTCTATTAAAAAATCTATTAAATCAATATAAAAAGTCTATAATACCTCTTATTTTCATTTTTATTTTCACGTTCATGCCACTCCTTTAATTTCACTCACTTCCCAACCTTTAATTTCACTCATTTTCCAATCTGGTACCACCACCACATCCATCACTACTGTCCATCATCATCATCATTATACACTATCAAAGTTTTCATTACCATAGTAAATAAAATAAAAAATAAAAAAAATACACAAAAAGAAATTTCATGAAAGCGAATTAAATAAATTACATGTTTTTGGGTGAATTTCCCTAGCAAATATAATACCTAATCACACTGACTCCAATTTTTTGCATTTTAGCCATACAACACAAAAATTATCAGGAGTAGGATCGAAATCGCACAAGCAAGAAAACAATATTCATATAAAAAGAGGAGGCCGGTTACCTTGGGGCAAGATTGAACTGATAGACGAAATTGATTTTCTTTCAAAGTTTAATACCTTTATCGATCTGGAAGAATCGATATATGAGATCCAAAATAGCTTGGGACTTGAGCTCAGTAGCCATTGAAATTTCTAATATTCATTGACCGACTTAGTAATTTTATGAGAAATTGCACATAAAATCAACACTCAAATTTGGGAATTTCATGGGTTTTGATCCTCCAATTCAATAACCCCAAAATACGAACAAAACCTAGAAACCCCTTTGAGAGACGGGTCGATGATAGGAAGGTGGCGTCGTTGTGGTTTAGGTTTGAAGATCCATAAATCGAAAATCCAATTGCAGCAGCGATGGCGATTCGATGAAGATGAACTCAATAGCAGCGACAACGGCGGTTCAATGATTTGGTGATTTGTAGTAGTGGCGGCAATTTGAGATGAACAATTTATAGAGTTTTCTTGTAATACCTATTAATTTTGTTTTATATTATTTATGTTTATGAAGATGATTGTGAATAGATTTGTGTTTTGAGAATTTCAGAATCTGTATTGGAAAAGATACTGTGAGTCAGTTTTCATAATCTTAAAGGAATAATTTAGAAAAGTGTAAAGCATAAAAATGTAGATTTATATCTTATCTTTAAGTCTGTAGATCTGTTTTGTAAAATTCTGTGTGTGTGAGGAGATATTCTTCTTCAACCAGAGCTTGTCTAGTTCTTTATTTCCTGCAGTAAGTCTGAGTTTGTTTACTTATTTTGAGAATGTTAGAGGCTAAGCGAGTTAAAAGTGTAAATATGAAAATGTTCATTTATGTGTTATATAGATGGTTGTAAAATTTCAAGGAGATTGGATAATTGTAGCTCAAGAGAGATCTAATTTAATCAGACCTGCTCGGATAGTGCTTGGAGAATAAAGTCTGGGTGAAATTTAAAAATTCATCATAAATTGTATAGATATCCATTTGATATGAATTTTAGATATGTTGTACCCCTGAGTGTCTATTTTAAGTGACAAAAAGAATGAAGGAGTTTGGATTTCTGTAGCTCATTTGCGAGTTGGTTTAGTGCGAGTTGATGAGAAAACTTTTCCAGCTTGGCGGAGATAGGTAGTGTGAGATGGCTCCTCGATTTCGAGATGGTTAGAAGCTAATCGAGATGGATAGGTGGAATTGTCGAAGTGGAATTCTAAGAAGTGGGATTGGCGAAATGGAATTCTGCGAAGTGGGATTTGAAAAGTGGGATTGGCGAGGTGGAATTGCCGAAGTGAAATTCTGCGAAATGGGATCTGCGAAGTGAAATTCTGCGAAGTGGAATTATGCGAAGTAGGATTGACGCAGTAGAATCCTGCGAAGTGGAATTTTGCGAAGTGGAATTGCCGAAGTGGAATTAATGAAGTGGAGAATCGGCGAAGTGGGATTAGCGAAGTGGAGAATCGGCGAAGTGGGATTAACGAAGTGGAGAATCGGCGAAGTGGGATTGCCGAAGTGGAGAATCGGCGAAATAGGATTGCCGAAGTGGGATTAGCGAAGTGGAGAATTGGCGAAGTGGGATTGCCATAGTGAATTTGGCGAAGTGGAATATTAGAAAGGCAGTAGCTTATTTAAAGAGATGCAGTAGCCATTATTTCACGATAACTTCTCTTCTTTTCTTTCTTTCTTCTTCATTTCTTCTCCTATCTCTCTCCAATCTATTCTATTTATTTTCTGTTGCATTAATACTCATAATTAATGCATTAAATCACTAAATTAATTCATTCAAAGGCTCAATCATCATTTTCAAGTCCAGATTCTTCAAGAACTCAGTTTTGGGGAAATAAGGTAATTTTCTCCAAACTTCATTTTCTTTTTAGATTAAGATTTTTTGGTAGTTAGAATAGTTATTTATGAGTTATATATGTAATATCTGCCATTTTGTAGTGTTTTTATTGATTTTTGGCATGTTTGGAGAACCTATTAAAATTTCTAATGAGAATGTTGAAAATTTCAGGAATTTTTATTTGGATGCTGTAGGATTTTGTAATGATAATTTCATGTCATTAAAGACAAAATTTAATAAAGTGTAAAACATAGAAGTTGTTAATTTATGTATTAGCTATAACTCTGTAAAATGGTTTGGCAAAATTCTGTGTATGTGATGAGTTGTGTCTATTTGAGAAAGGCTAGTCTGGTTGAGAATTTCTACAGGGATGCAGTGTCTATTTGGAATTACTGGGAATGACTGAGGCAGAATTAGCTAAAGGTGTGACATGAAAAATGTTCCTTTGTGTATGATGAAGATTACTGTAAAATTTCAAAATTTTTGGATAAGTGTATCTCAGTATAGAGTGAGTTTTCAGACCTGTTGGGAGAAATTTTAAGGCAGCAAGTTTGGGTGACTTTTGGAGAGTCACCATGGTCTGTGTGTTGATTCTTTTGGTTTGAAATTTTTATATGTTGTGCTCATGCATGTTGATTATAAGTGATAAAAAGAATTAATAAGTTTGGATATTTGTAGCTCAATTGCGAGCTGGTTAAGTTTGGAATGTTTAGGCAGGAATTTAACTTAGAAGAATTTGTTATGGCGAGCCAGCAAAATGCGAGGAGGCATTTTGCGAACTGGCAATGCGAAGTGGCGTAATGGTGAAGTGGTGAGGTGAGTTTTGCCGAAGTGGCAATTCGCGAAGAGGCTTTGGCGAAGAGCTAAGGCGAAAAACTTTGGCGAAGAGGAAAGGAGAAGAGGATTTGGTGAAGAGCTAAGGCGAAAAGGATTTGGTGAAGAGAATAAGGCAAGGTGGCATTATGCGAAGAAGCGTTATGCGAAGAGAGAGTGTGCGAAGTGGCAGTTCGCGAAGAGGTGAAGAAGCGAAGAAGCATTGTCGAGGTGGCATATGCGAGGAAGAGTTGCGAGGAGAGTCTGGCGAGGCAGCATACACGAGGTAGCATATGCGAACTGGAATGTGCTAGGCAGAATTGCCGGATCAAGATTGACGAGCTGGCTTAGGCGAGGGAGCTTTGCCGAGGTAGACTGGCGAGCTGGTTGGCGTGTTTCTGGGGCAGTGTTTATTTAAACCCAGTGACCCTCAGTAGCGTTCCACAATTTCTTTCTTTTGCCTTCGATTAATTTCAGTCTTTTCTCAGAATATTTTCATTTCTTGTCTAAGGCATTAATACGTAAATTAATGTAATAGAACTTTAGATTATTTAGTATTAAGGCAGAAATCATCAAGATTTGAGCAGTAATCTCAGAATTTCAGTTTAAAGGAAATAAGGTAAATTTTCACCCTAAGCTATTTTCTTTGAATTTATTTAAGTCTATGGGTTAGGATAATTAATACTAGGTATACAAAATTTATTTCTAGTGATTTAAAGCCATTAATAGTAATTAATGTGGGAGAAATTAATTTGATGAGACTGTCATGAACAGTAACTCCGCAAATTTAATACAGATTTTCTTTAAGAGATAAATGAAATTATTGTTGGGAATTAAGAATAGAGACTCTAAGATGATTAATTAATAGGAAATCATGTAGAATATTATTGGTTTGGAGAAACCCTAATTTTGTATATTTGGGAAATTTCTTAGGAGAAGAAATTCGAATTTGATTGAGGCATTTTCAATGGGCAGATTTATAAGGAGGAAATTAAGAGAAATTTATGTAAGAGGTAAGTATGAACATCCCATTCGATTATTGTTCTTTGAAATTCAAATGACCAAAGTATTTTTATATTTGATTATCCTTTTACCTATATATTTATATACTTGTATGATGTGAATGGCTTGATCAATATTCTTGGATCAAGTTCATATGTCTCTTGCTTGTGAACCCGATTTGAATAATGTTATATGATGATGGTCTTGCGACCAATATTGTAACACCTCAGCCTAAACCTAACCTAAACCATTAAAGGGCATTTAAGGGGGAAATTTTTTCTTCCTTTTGCATTTGATAATGTTATGTATTTATGCATTAAATTGAAGGTTATAATGTTATATGAATAGATTTTAGGCATAGAAGTGGTTTAAAGGCTGTTAGGACAAAATCGGGAAATTTTGAAATTTTTGTGAACTGGGGGCAAAATGGTCATTTTACAGCCCCTTCGAGTTTTTATGGATTTAACACTTTATTTGAAGAAAGAAAAGAATAAAAGTGAATGTAAATGGTATTATTTTGTTTATTTGAAAATTATACGGAAAAATAAACCCGGTTGAAAATAATTCTCGGTAAGCAGCTCAATTGAGGTGCTTGAGGTGCTTCGGTTTGCACTAAGGGCATTATGGTCTTTTCCTTCATAATGTGGGATTATAGAGTGTGTATAATCTTATGATAATAGTTTAGGCTTGATTAAATCCAACCATTGGATCAAATGATGGAAAAATG
>CANXYC010428202.1:0-17545 GCA_948193065.1 Aleurites moluccanus | reverse complement strand
GATAATACTATTATTATTCATATGCTATAGTTATATATATAAATACATATACTATAATGGTACTAATTTTATCATAATGCATTTACTGCATATTTATGCTTATGAACTCACTGAGTATTTTTATACTCATCCTTTTAGTGTTTGATATTTTTCAGGTCTTTAGTGAGGCTCGTGTTTCTATTGGCTATATATTCTTCGGCCTTGGAAGTTTATAGCATGTAAATTCTCAGTACTAAACAATATGTAATCAATGTAAATAATAGTTTCATGGTACTGTACAGGTGTTTGTCATATAGGTAGTTTTAACTCTTCATATTTAATGATGTTTGTACTTAATATTTTGGTTGATAATATATATATATATATATATATATATATATATGTGTGTGTTGATATTGAGTTGTATGATATATAATAATGTTGAGATAGATGTTGAATTTGAGAATTATTAATGGGGATCCAGGAGGGATCAATAGATGAGATGAATATGGATTGTATAGAAGTGTTATTTCTTTGTTTCTTATTTTTGGGCATAGTCCTAATTTAGGGGGAAATGCTGTCGAATTTTCTTCAGCATTTTCATATTTATTTAAGTTATAGTTGTTTGCTGCATGCCATACAAATAGTCTATTGGGTTGTACGTGGTATTGGTCGCTTATGCATCACCCATATCCTAGGACCGTCACGACTTCCGAGATAGGTCGTGACAATATCCTTACCTTAGCCAAAAACTAGGGAAGACCTAGTTTCAGACCATTTCAAGTTAGAATGAAATACGGTCAATTTTGTCATGACCGTATGATTTTTCTTTATCCATCGAGCTATCGTTTACCCAATTTCGAGCTGGGATGCTCCTGTTCTATAGAATACATCAGAAATAGAAAAATGTCAGAAAAATTGGAAGTGTTTCGAAGCTGGCCATATCAGACTCACACGTCTCCAGGTACACCAACGTACATTTTTTTGCTCTTATTTTATTTCAAACAGACAGAAACAATCAAATTCACTACCATCACGTTTGCCATCCAAAATGGACAATCATGATAGGGGTAGTTATGAACATTGATTTTTTACACCCCTCGGACTTGCGCTAAGCCAAATGGCACTAGTCGGAGCCTGACCCATTCACGGATGGACTCAGAAAACTCCAGATAAGATTTAGGCCCAAGCTGCCACCCTCAAGGGGTGGCATTACAGCCTTCCTTAGGAGGTGGCACTGCCCTGCCTTGAAGGCAGCAATATTGCCATCCCCTCTATCGCCGCCCTCCTTTGCACCATGTGCTGCCCTTTCTCTTTAGCGGTGCCACCACGCCCCTCCGATGGAACTCCCCCTTCTACCCAGTGGCAGCTTCGTATTTTGCATCTTTTCACCAAATCCCACATCCGAAAATGATGAAACAATAACCTCCAAGCCTTTATTATAAATAGAGAGCTTCCTTTACCTTCCATGATACTCCGAAATCATTTAGGTTGAATTATCACGACTTGATTTCACTCTCTTCTGCCTCACATACCTGCTTTCTTATTTCATTAGTTCTCTTTGAGGTAAAGAAGGACAAAATTGAGGCGCGTGGTTCCTCCAAATATTTAACAATTAATTAATTTAACTTGGCTTTAAAATTTGCTAAATTCTTCCCTCTACCAAAAGGAATCTTGCTCCAAAGAGGCAATATGACTGTCTCTATCGCTTCTCAAGGTAGAACTCCGTTTTGGAAAGGCCCTCAGACTGCTACCTCCTCCAAGACCAAGACCAAAGGTATAATCCCCAAACTTGATCTTTTCAATTTGGTAAAGCACCAAACAAACAAAACATGATAAATTGGGTTTAAAATCAGACCAATCCCTTCACAAGAAGGGCAAACTACACAAATTTTGATTCATATTCAAAGGGATACGTAAGCCTGATTATTTCAAAAGTATCAAATCCAAAAGCTATAAAAAACTATTTTCCCTTTTCTACTTTAACTTATTTGAGGAATGTGTGATCAACCTAGAACCCATAAGGGCTAGAGTTGATATCCTCTATTTTGGGGTTTTAATTATAATAATTAATCTATTTATTGCTTTATGATTTATTTAATTGCTTTACTTACTCATTCATATATAAATGCCAGTCTTAAATTGTTCATAAAAAATCATTTAAATCAAAGTTAAGCATAAGAGCCAAGTATTAACCAAAAACCTAGCCCTCGAATCCTCTTTGGTTTCGAAGGTCTAGTGCATTTTTCCTTTAGGATAAAGATTGGAGTCAAAAATAGGATTTTCCTTAAAATTTCCCCAACAAAAATAACTTAAAGTGGCGACTCCCTAGTTCATTTTCAAAATAAAAATCAATTTACAATAAAGGCACAGTTGCTGTCGCAATTGTGAGAAATCACCCATAATGAGCATTTTGATTTCAAGCGGATCAGATGAGGTGCTCGAGTGAGGCCTCACACAGGAATCCTTATTTGTGAAACTAGTTATTCTTTAGGTATAACTTTTCCTCTCTTCCCTTAGTTTTTTTCTATTTGAACCTCTCTAGTTTGTAACTTCTAACTTGGGATGACTTAGGTATGGTTAAAGGATCATCTCCAGCTAATTGGTTCTCTAGATAGGTTACCTTATTCAGCTACTAGGTTTCGCATGCGCCGAACCCTGATCCGCTTTGGCTCACACAGAGAATAGTCAGTTTGGTTGTTGGAATTGGATCCATATAATATTTTGTGGTATTGCCCCTAGTATGAGATTAGTTCTTTCATGATAATGAGCTTTGGATATAGGATGGTGTATTTGATGGGTATGGGGATGACCACCTTTTATCAGGATACCTGGATTTTAAGGCAGATGGGTCAGTTACAGGGTATTCCACCAGACAGAGTTGTTTTCCCTACATCCGTGATAAATCTGTTGTGGCTCAAGCCATAATGAATGGCTGGAGGAGATCTATGTGCTTTGTTAGACCGAATGGTTTATCAAACAGGTTAGAAGTGTATGATGCTTGGTTCATTATCTCGGTTTGGCCTATTGAGAAGATTAGGCTATCCACCTTGATAAAGGAGCTAGAGGTAGGGATAAAGACGAATGGCGGAGCTATGACTACTATAGAGACATCAACTAGTGGAGTGATACAGATGATAGAGACAAACAAGGAGATTGCTAACACTAGAGGTGCATAGATGATGATTGTAGATGGAGCTTTTGATAAAGCATTTTGCAAGAGACCAGCTGATGATCACAAAGATATCCTTCCTAGGAGGAGAAGGACCTGTAGTTTGGATTTCTTTTCTATTTTGCTTCTGTCCACCTTGGATTAGATTGGACTTTTATTTTGACTTTGATGTTTTTGACGTTTGATTTAGACTTTGTGATTTGAATAAAATGAGATGGGAGCTGATTTTTGACTAATGACATGACTTTTTGAATGGGAATGAATGAGACATAAATTTGACATGTATGATTGAAACAATGTCCTCGTAGTTCTGTTTACATAACTCATTACATTACACAAATTATCTTTTAAGCAGATCTAGTTGCATGGATTCGAGAATTCATTTCCATCCAGGTCCATAAATATGACACTTTTTCTAGACATAATCTTCTTGAGTATATAAGGACCAACCTAGTTAGGTTAGAATTTTCCATTTGGATCATGAATCAAAACTTTGATTTCTTTCAAGACTAAGTTTCATTCTTCTAATCCTCTGTTGGTTACCCTTTTGTTGAAATGTCTGGCAAGCCTCTATTGATAACCCTTGTAACACCTTAGCCTAAACCTAATTTGAACCATAAAGGGTAACCTAAGGAAATTTTTTCTTCAATTGAAAGTTGTATGATATTGTATGCTTATGCATGAATTGAACATATGTGCAAGTTTTATGATGTATTATATGAGTTAAAGTGGTTTAAAGGATTTTAGGACAAAATTGAATTTTTTTAAGTTTTTGGTGAACTGGGGGCAAAATCGTCATTTCACACCCCCTTCGAGTTTTATGGAAATTAACACCATATTTCAAGGTAGAAAATTATTTAAGGACATGAAAATGATATTATTAAGTTTATTTAAATTATTGTTGGAGAATTAAACCCGGTTGAAAATAAGTCCCGGCAAGCTGCTCGATTGAGGAGTTTCATTTGAAGTAAGGATATTTTGGTCTTTTCCTTTGCAATATGGAATTATATAGTGTATGCAAGCCAATGGTAACATTTTAGGCTTACTTAAATCTAACCATTGGATGAAAAGATGTAGAAATGGATGGTTGCATAGCTAGGTTTCACCATTTCTACCATAAACCTAAAGCATAGGATTATTCCATTGATTTTTAAGTAGATTTTTCCCACCCCTTCATTGTTCTTCATCTTCCTTAGCCATAAATTTCATCCAACTTCTCTCTCCTCCATTTGTAAGCTACGACCACCTTGAATCTTCACCATACTTTGTTGTTTTCTTTCATTTTTTGATGGAAACATGTTAATTCCATCATTCTAAACACAAATATAACCATAGATTCAAAGGAAAAACTAGGAAAAGTAACAAATTAATCCTTTGAAGATTTTGAAGAACTTTTGGTAAGTTATTGATTTTGAAATTCTTTTGATTCAAATATGTTCTTAGGATGTTCTTTGAAGTTTATTAGTGATCAAAACATGTTTTGAATGGATAGAATTCAAAAACTTGGATGGAAACCCTAATAGAAAGAACTTTGAATCAAAGTGTTGTTTTGATGGATTATTCAGTTTAAATGATGTTTATTTGATGTGTATAACATGAATTAGTGGTTAAATGATTAAAATAAATTCAATAGGATAGAAAACCAAAGTGGCCGAACCATATGGTGATGATCAATGGTTTTGAACTTTGATATTTTATAGGTTTGAATGATGAAATGTTGTATATTTGATGTGTTTAACATGAATTGATGGTTAATTGATGGAAAGAAATTCATTTGAATGAAGCAACATTTTGGCCGAATATATTGAGGTGTTTAAATGATGGTTTATGTTTGATGTTTAATTGGTTTAAATGATTGAATGATATGTAATGGATGTGTATTAATGTTGTGTAATTGAATGGCATTGAAAAATGTATGAATGGAATGAATTCCATATTAGTGGAACCATATTGACTTTGTTAGTTTAATGTGTTTAAGAAGGAAGTGTTTGATTATGGTTAAGTGTTGAAAATGATGGAAATGTATAGGTTTACATATGTAAAGAATGTTTGATTTAAGTATTTGAAAGCTAAGTTTGAATATAGAGTATGTTTGATATGAAATAATGAACCAAGTGTATATTAATTCTTAACTTGGTAAAATATTGATGAACATGTGTAATGTGAGTTAAATATAGTGATAGAATGTGTGTATTGCATAAAGGATTAAAAAGAGAGTGAATTGTATAAATTGAGGCTTATGATGCATAGTGAGTATGCTTTGTGTCTATTGATGTCTGTTTATGTGAATAATGTGTTTTGTGATGTTTTTACATCTTATTGGAGTGTTATATGTGAAAATAGGTGAACCGTCAAGAACTCCAACTCGGAGTGTCGGACGGTAGGCCGACTAGGGCTACCGTCAGTGCATTTGGGGGTTAAAGTGGAAAATTGCATATAAGGTGAGTCCTTATGTATAATCATGCATGATTTGCATCATATATGTTATAATATTTCATTTGAGCCAATAAAATGGAATTTGATACCCAAAAATACAAACAATGCAAATTGGCTCGTAAATAAGCCTGCCGAAAAGACCAAAACTGACCTAAACTTTGTTTGGCCATAAAATGAAATCCAAAAAGCCAATTGGGCCACCACTTGGCCTAATCATCTATTCTTGACCTAAGCTTTAAAACGGAACCTCATGGTCCACCTAAATCCTTTGATAACATATTTAACCATAAACTACTCAAAAATCCTAAAACGGACCAGTAACGGCGATAGCCAGTTATGGCAACACAACTGGACCCCGCCAGGCATTTTTTTTGACACTATCCAAATTTATTCTATTATTTATTATAAATATATATATGATTTTTCTAAATCTATATGAGATATATTTGAGCTATTTATATTGTTATATTGAGACACACCCATATGGTACTATAACAGGGCTACCTCAATGGTGTAGCGGGTAATTCTATCGACTGTGTGCACACTTATATTTATTTGACCCTTGCTAGGGAGGGGAGTTATATTCCTTAGTCATAAGGGTTGATCCCCCTTATGTAATGTGGGTGGTGCACTTTATGATAGTGCTGGTGTATAAAATTACAAATAGTGCGGATGCACTTTTCATTTGACCCAATCCTGTTATATCATATGTGCATTGACTTGTACACTGGATTCTCATATGAATATTGATATGGATGTTATATAAGGAGTGATATGAATAATTGTTATATTATTACTTGTTATTTTATATTGATTCTACAGGCCATATATGGGCAACTATGGTATCATGATCTTTTACTTTATTTTTATACACATGGATTCACTGAGTATTTTTATACTCACCCCCTTCAGTGGTTATCATTTTCAGGTCAGCAGTGAGGCCCGTATTCCATTGGCACTTCTTATCCTCACCGTGGAAATTTTGATACTTGTGACATGTAAATTCCAATTCCAAAAGTATATGTAAATATTTGTACAGTATAGAGGTTCCATGGTACTGTAAATTAAGAAATGTCATGTATATATGTGTGTTTGCATCTTTATATCTATAAGTTATACTATGGAGATATATATATGTTATGCTATGAATGGAAATGATTTAATATACAGATAGATATATTGAGTTGATATTAGAGATCCAGAGGGATCATTGACTTGAGTATAGATGATAAAGTATATAGTGGAAGTGTTTATAGTGGAAGTGTTTACTTGTATGTTTTTTAGCTGGGCATAATCCTTATATAAAGGATTATATAAAGGAGATGCTGTCCAAATTTTTATAGAATTGTCAAGCTATAATTGAGCTTGTTATTGAATTGCATGCCATATAGTACAGTTTTTTGGGTTCTTTATGGTACTGGTAGCTTAGGCAACACCAGTACCCTAGGACTATCGCGGGTCCCAAGTTGGATCGTGACAAAGGTGGTATCAAAGTTAAAGGTTTATGTAACCTGTGCTGTTTGCATATTGATAGCAATAAAAGTACCATGGAATCTAGCATATTCATATATAGTCAAAATGACAAGTCTTCATCATTGTTTGAAATTCTGCGTACCTATGACCTAAATATTCTTTTACATGTTGATTTATACAGTATGGTAAGATGTCAGAGAGGGGAACTAGATGAGCTAGGCCTATTGATAGGGATGAATATCATAAATCTAGTAAGGAAGCAGAGGTTTTTTGCAATGCATCTGCTATGTGGAGAACTCAGTCTGAGCCATCCAGGTCAGGGTGACGCACTGAGTCTGATTCAATGGGTGAGGCACCCTGGATACAGGATATGCAGGAAATGAGACAAGAGATTTTATAGACCATCCGGACTCATTTTGCAGCACAACCTGCAGTGGTACAGCCACCACATCCTCCAGTACAGCCAGTGGTACAGCCTGTAGTGCCACCAGTACCTCAGAGGGTACCAGTAGTGGTACAGAGGGACAGAGTACATACCAGAGGGTAGTGTATCTGTTGGGGAGTTCATGAGATTGAGGCTACCTACTTTTTCAGAGGAATATGGTACTGACCCTAGTGACTTCATAGACGGGGTTGACAGGATGGTTCGCACATTGCCTTGTTCTGATGCCAGAACTATTGAGCTAGTGGGGTTATTGCTGGAGGTAGATGCTGCTACCTGGTTTACAGAGCATGTTTATGAGAATATTCACAGTGATGATCCGATGACATGGGCATAATTTAAACAAAGAATGATGGATAAGTTCTTAACAGAGGGTCTAAGAGAGAGCAACATTGTGAAATTTGAACAACTGAGACAGGGGAACATGTCTGTATTGGAATATGCCAGAGAGTTCAGATGGTTGTGTAAATATGCTAGAAGGATTGCTCCTACTGAGGATGATTTGATTAGGCGATTCAGGAGAGGTTTGCATGCAACTCTGCACAACATTTTGTTGGCTATGGAGTTTACTTCTCTGAGTCGGGCTATTGACAAAGCAGCCCAGATGGAGGCAAAATACAATGAAGAAAGATTTGATAGGGAATAGAAAAAGAAAGGAAGAGGAAGAGAGTTTCGTAGACCTAGAGAAGGGATATCCCAGTCATTTGTACCTAGACCTCCTCCCAAGCCAGTGTAGTCCTTACCACCTTTCAGTCAGAGGCAGGACTTTAGCAAAGTTATTAGTATGAGGCCTTCTATTTCTAGCTATTTTTGAGGCCCTATTAGACCAGTCCAGATGACATCATCATTGCCCATATGTACTTTGTGCGGGAAGAAACATTCAAGGGCTTGTCATTTCAGGACAGGAGCATGCCTTAAATGTGGACAGTTTGGGCACTTTTACAGAGATTGCCCTATGTTTAGAGCTTCATAGCCTACTGAGGCAGGATCTTCCCAGCCATTAGTATAGATGGGTAGGGGGAGCACCGGTAGAGGCAAACTAGCAAGACATAGTCTGACAGTGGGGCAGTCAGCTGCTGGTAGAGGTCAGGGACGAGTCTTTGCAGTGACTCAGCAGTAGGCCCAGGGATCACATGAGACAGTTGTAGGTATGATTTCTGTCCATAGCATAGTAGCTTATGTGTTATTTGATTTGGGTTCAACCCATTCCTTTATATCACCTGTTTTTGCTTTGAAATTGGGGTTGGGTAGAAAACCTTTACATATACCCTTAGAAATAGCCATACTAATGGGAGATAAGGTTATTGTAGAGCATAAGTATGATATATGTGATATTAGAATTTGTGATAGATCCTTATCTGCTGAGTTGATTGAATTACCTGTGTTAAAGTTTGATATTGTCCTGGGTATGGATTGGTTGACAGATCATAAAGCTACCATTGATTGTGCATTAAAGAGAATAAAGTTTCGACTCGATGGGCAGGAAAAGTTCATTTTTCAAGGGGAGACTAACAATTATATATCAGGGTTAGTGTCTGCAGTACAGACGGAGAGGTTAATGAGAAAGGGATGTATGGCTTATTTAAGAATAGTGGTTAATACTGTAGGGGTATCCAAAAAGTTAGAGTAGATTCCAGTTGTAAAGGAGTTTACATATGTATTCCCAGATGATCTTCCAAGACTGCCACCAGAGAGGGAGATTGAGTTTGAAATTAGGTATACCCTGGTACTGATCCTATCTCCATTCCACCCTATCAGATGGCACCACTAGAGCTGAAAGAATTGAAAAAGCAATTACAGGAATTCTGTGACAAGAATTTCATCCGGCATAGTAGTTCACCCTGGGAAGCACCAGTACTGTTTGTAAAGAAAAAGGATGGGACACTGAGAATGTGTATAGATTACAGGCAATTGAACAAAGTGACAGTAAAAAATAAGTATCCTTTGCTTAGGATTGATGACCTATTTGACCAGTTACAGGGAGCTTGTTTCTTTTCTAAGATAGATCTGAGGTCAGGGTATCACCAATTGTGGATCAAAGGTGAACACATTGCAAAGACTACTTTCAGAACACAGTATGGGTACTATGAGTTTTTAGTGCTACCATTCAAGTTGACAAATGCTCCAGCAGCCTTTATGAATATGATGAATAGGATATTCAGACCATTTCTGGATAAATTCATTATTATCTTTATTGATGACATTTTGGTGTATTCCAGGAGTAGAGAGGAACATGAAGAACATCTTAGAATCACATTGCAGTTATTGAGAGATAATCAGTTATATGCAAAATTTTCAAAATGTGAGTTCTGGTTTACAGAGGTAATATTTCAAGGGCATGTCGTTAGCAGAGATGGGATAAAGGTGGATCTATAAAAAGTTGAAGCAGTTGCAAACTGACCACGTCCCACCACAGTTACTGAGATCAGGAGTTTCCTGGGTATGGCAGGATACTATTGCCAATTTGTTAAAGACTTCTCTAGAATTGTTGCACCTATGACAAAGTTGAACTGGAAATAGGTGAAGTTTAAGTGGAATGATGAATGTGAAAAGAGTTTCCAGACTCTTAAGACCTATTTGACCACTGCACCAGTGTTGACTCTTCCTACTGAGGCAGGTAGTTTTGCTATATACTGTGATGCCTCGAGGATTGGCTTGGGTTGTGTCTTGATGCAGGATAGAAAAGTGATTGCTTATGCTTCCCGCCAATTGAAGAAACATGAGGTGAATTACCCCACCCATGATTTAGAAATTGTAGCAGTGATCTTTGCTTTAAAGATATGGAGGCATTACTTGTATGGGGTGAGATGTAAGATTTACACTGATCGTAAAAGCTTACAGTACATCTTGCAGCAAAAAGAACTGAACTTGAGGCAAAGGAGATGGGCTGAATTGTTAAAAGACTATGACTGCCAGATTCTGTGTCACCCTGAGAAAGCAAATGTGGTAGCTGATGCCTTGAGTATAAAGTTTATGGGAAGCTTATCACATGTGATTGCTACGGAAAGACCACTGGTACAGGAATTGCAGGAGTTAATGGCTGATGGTTTAACTTTGAATTTGGAAACACAGGGTTAGGAAATAGTATTGATAGCCCAATTCCAGGTGAAGTCATTGCTTATAAAAGAAATAAAGAACTCCCAGAATGAGGATCCACACTGTGTAAAGATCAAAGACTTGGTCCAAAATGGTAAAGCTCTTGACTTTACTGTTGAGGCAGATGTGTTAAAATGTAAGGGGCGATTATGTGTTCTTGATATTAAAGGGTACAAAGAGCAGATTATGAAGGAGATTCACTATTCTCCTTATACAGTCCATCCAGGGGTGACAAAGATGTACCATAATCTGAAAGAATTTTACTGGTGGCAAACATGAAAGGTGATTTAGCAGAATTTGTTTCCAAATGCCTAGCCTGTCAGCAGGTGAAATTTGAACATCAGAAACCTTTAGGCTTGCTTTAAGAGATTCAGCTACCAGAGTGGAAATGGGACCAAGTGACAATGAATTTTGTAGTGGGTTTGCCAAAGACACAGAAAGAGTATGATTCAACATGGGTGATAGTGGATAGATTGACTAAGTCAACTCATTTTTTATAAGTAAAGACAACATACACAGCTGCACAGTACACCCAGCTCTACGTGGATAAAATTTTATGGTTGCATGAGGTTCCATCAGTGATCATATCTGATAGAGGTACTAAGTTTACCTCCAGATTTTGGCAGAAATTCCAAGAGGCATTGGGTACTACATTGCATTTTAGCACAACATTCCATCCTCAGACAGATGGACAATCTGAGAGGACTATCCAGACACTGGAAGACATGTTGAGTTTGTGTGTGCTGGACTTAAAAGGCAATTGGGATCACTTTCTACCATTGATAGAGTTTGCTTACAAGAATAGATACCATTCAACCATTAGAATGGCACCATATGAGGGTCTCTATGGCAGAAAGTGCAGATCACCTATATGTTGGGTAGAACTAGGTGAGAAACAATTAGAGGGACCAAACCTGATCAGAGAGACAGTAGAGAAGGTTCCTATTATTCAGTAGAGAATAAAAACTACTTTCACCAAGTAGAAGAGCTACGAAGATACAAAGAGAAAGGTGCAGTTTACAGTGGGTAACCATGTGTTTCTAAAGATCTCTCCTATGAAAGGAGTGATGATATTTGGAAAGAAAGGCAAATTGTCACCTAGGTACATTGGACCCTTTGAGATCTTGAATCGGGTTGGTAATGTTTCTTACAGACTAGCTCTTCCACCGAATATGGGACATGTGCCTCCAGTATTTCACATTTCCATGCTATGAAAATATGTGCTAGATCCATCCTATGTGTTGCAACCCCAGGAAATAGAAATTGATGAGACATTGTCATATAAGGAAATACCTATATAGATTATGGATAGTCAGATTAGGAAGCTTAGGAACAAGAGCATTCCTATGGTTAAAGTATTGTGGCATAACAGAAGTATAGAGGAATTCACTTGGGAAAGTGAAGCTGTGATGAGGCATAGATACCCCTATTTGTTTTCTGAGTCAAGTTATTTTTCCACCCTATAGCCTTAAAGTAAATTCGGGGATGAATTTATTTGTAGGGGGGTAGAATATAACACCTTAGCCTAAACCTAACTTGAACCATAAAGGGTAACCTAAGGAATTTTTTTTTTGAATTGAAAGTTGTATGATATTGTATGCTTATGCATGAATTGAACATATGTGCATGTTTTATGATGTATTATATGAGTTAAAGTGGTTTAAAAGCTGTTAGGACAAAATCGAGAAATTTTGAGTTTTTGGTGAACTGGGGGCAAAATGGTCATTTCACACCCCCTTCGAGTTTTATGGAAATTAACATTATATTTGAAGGTAAAAAAGAATTTAAGGATATGAAAATGATATTATTAAGTTTATTTGAATTATTGTTGGAGAATTAAACCTGGTTGAAAATAAGTCTCGGTAAGCTGCTCGATTGAGGAGCTTCATTTGAACTAAGGATATTTTGGTTTTTTCCTTTGCAATATGGAATTATATAGTGTATGCAAGTCTAACATTTTAGGCTCACTTAAATCTAACCATTGGATGAAAAGATGTAGAAATGGATGGTTGGATAGCTAGGTTTCACCATTTCTACCATAAACCTAAAGCATAGGATTATTCCATTGATTTTTAAGTAGATTTTTCCCACCCCTTCATTGTTCTTCATCTTTCTTAGCCAAAAATTTCAGCCAACTTCTCTCTCCTCCCATTTGTAAGCTACATCCACCTTGAATCTTCACCATACTTTGTTGTTTTCTTTCATTTTTTGATGGAAACATGTTAATTCCATCATCCTAAACACAAATATAACCATAGATTCAAAGGAAAAATTAGGGAAAGTAACAAATTAATCCTCTGAAGATTTTGAAGAACTTTTGGTAAGTTATTGATTTTGAAATTCTTTTAATTCAAATATGTTCTTAGGATGTTCTTTGATGTTTATTAGTGATCAAAACATGTTTTGAATGGATAGAATTCAAAAACTTGGATGGAAACCCTAATAGGAAGAACTTTGAATCAAAGTGTTGTTTTGTTGGATTATTTGGTTTAAATGATGTTTATTTGATGTGTATAACATGAATTAGTGGTTAAATGATTGAAATAAATTCAATAGGATAGAAAACCAAAGTGGCCGAACCATATGGTGATGAACAATGGTTTTGAACTTTGATGTTTTATAGGTTTGAATGATGAAATGTTGTATATTTGATGTGTTTAACATGAATTGATGGTTAATTGATGGAAAGGAATTCATTTGAATGAAGCAACATTTTGGCCGAATATATTGAGGTGCTTAAATTATGGTTTATGTTTGATGTTCAATTAGTTTAAATGATTGAATGATATGTAATTAATGTGTATTAATGTTGTGTAATTAAATGGCATTGAAAAATAAATAAATGGAATGAATTCCATATTGGTTGAACCATATTGAATGTGTTAGTTTAATGTGTTAGGTTAATGTGTTTAAAAAGGAAGTGTTTGATTATGGTTAAGTGTTGAAAATGATGGAAATGTATAGGTTTACATATGTAAAGAATGTTTGATTTAAGTACTTGAAAGCTAAGTTTGAATATGAAGTATGTTTGATATGAAATAATGAACCAAGTGTATATGAATTCTTAACTTGGTAAAATATTGATGAGCATGTATAATGTGAGTTAAATATAGTGATAGAATGTGTGTATTGCATAAAGGATTAAAAAGAGAGTGAATTGTGTAAATTGAGGCTTATGATGCATAGTGAGTATGCTTTGTGTCTATTGATGTCTGTTTATGTGAATAATATGTTTTGTGAAGTTTTTATATCTTACCGGAGTGTTATATGTAAAAATAAGAGAACCGTCGAGAACTCCAACTCGGAGTGTCGGCCGACAGGCCGACTAGGGCTACTATCAGTGCATTTGGGGGTTAAAGTGGAAAATTGCATAAAAGGTGAGTCCTTATGTGTAATCATGCATAATTGGCATCATATATGTTATAATATTTCATTTGAGCCAATAAAATGAAATTTGATACCCAAAAATACAAACAATGCAAATTGGCCCGTAAATAAGCCCGCCGAACTGACCAAAATTGACCTAAATTTTGTCAGCCATAAAATGAAATCCAGAAAGCCAATTGGACCACAACTTGGTCCAATCATCTAGTCTTGACCTAAGATTTAAAACGGTACCTCATGGTCCACCTAAATCTTTTGATAACATACTTAACTAGAAACTACCCAAAAATCCTAAAACGGACCCGTAACGGCGAGAGCCAATTGCGGCAACGCAACTGGGCCCGCTGGGTTTTTTTTTGACACTATCCAAATTTGTTATATTATTCATTATAAATATATGTATGAATGTTCTAAAGCTATATGAGATATATTTGAGCTATTTATATTGTTATATTGAGACACACCTATATGTTACTATAACAGGGCTACCTCGATGGTGTAGCGGGTAATTCCATCGACTGTGTGCACACTTGTATTTATTTGATCCTTGCTAGGGAGGGGAGTTATATTCCTTAGTCATAAGGTCTAATCCCCTTATGTAATGTGGGTGGTGCATTTTATGATAGTGTTGGTGTATAAAATTACAAATAGTGCAGAGGCACTTTTCATTTGACCCAATCATGTTATATCATATGTGCATTGACTTGTACACTGGATTCTCATATGAATATTGATATAGATATTATATGAAGATTGATATGAATACTTGTTATATTCTTACTTGTTATTTTATATTGACTCTACAGGCCATATATGGGCAACTATGGTATCATGATCTTTTACTGCATTTTTATACATATGGATTCACTGAGTATTTTTATACTCACCCCCTTCAGTAGTTATCATTTTCAGGTCAGCAGTGAGGCTCGTATTCCATTGGCACTTCTTATCCTCGCCATGGAAATTTTAATACTTGTGACATGTAAATTCCAATTCCAAAAGTATATGTAAATATTTATATAGTATAGAGGTTCCATGGTACTGTAAATTAAGAAATGTCATATATATATGTGTGTTTGCATCTTTATATCTATAAGTTATACTATGGAGATATATAGATGTTATGCTATGAATGGAAATAATTTAATATACAGATAGATATATTGAGTTGATATTAGAGATCCAAAGGGATCATTGACTTGAGTATAGATGATGAAGTATATAGTGGAAGTGTTTATTTATTTGTTTTTCAGCTGGGCATAATCCTTATATAAAGGAGATGCTGCCCAAATTTTTATAGAATTGTCAAGCTATAATTGAGCTTATTATTGAATTGCATGCCATATAGTATAGTTATTTAGGTTCTTCATGGTACTGGTAGCTTAGGCAACACCCGTACCCTAGGACCGTCGCGGCTCCCAAGTTGGGTCGTGATAACCCTGAATCTGATACAAGGCATCCATCCTTTTCTCGACTATGGCGTTCAACTGATCATGATATCCTTTGCTCCATTCTTCATATAGCTGACTTTCGTGCATAATCCTAGCAGATCGGATTTTCCATTAAATTGGAAAAATTGCTTCCATACCATAAACTAAGGAAAAAAGGAGTTGCCTCAGTCGAGGTGCTGATGGACGTTGAATTTTACAATGTTTGGATCAATTTTTGTTAGGTCATTAGGTTCTTATGCAAAAAGTCCTTGAATTTTTAGGAAAATAAGTCATGATGTGAATTTTGTGCTAAAATTAATTGATTCTTCTTTATTTTTATTTCATTTTCTTTTTAATGTCTCATTCTGATTGGATGCAAGAAATGGAAAGTCTGGCAAATGAAAATAAGAGAAAAAGGCAAACATTTTATTATGATAGAAAAGCCCCATCATCATGGTTACATTCAAAGTAAAATTCGAAAGATCGGAAAGGTCTTTTACAGACGTAGAAGACTAAGAAAGGAAAATAGCGACTCGACTGACTCGAATGACTTGGAGTTGAATGACTCGGGTTTGAACTTGGATGACTCTAGCTCTGCTTCATCAAAGCAGGTTATCTTCTTATAATGCCAAATTTGTGGTGGGAAAAAAGTGGTATGGATCAACTTTGTGTGAGGCCTCACCCGAGCACCGTGCATCCGGGATGCTTTAAATAAAATGTGGGATGCTCATTTGGGGCAATTTCTCACGGAGGAGACGACCCTAGCGCCTTTTATTTGAAAATGATTTTGATTTTTTTTAAGTCACCACCTTAAGTTATTTTTATTGGGAAAATTTAAGGTAAAAACTCATTTTGATTCCAATTTTATCGCAAAGGAAAAAATGCACTAGTCTTTGAAACCAAAGAGGATTCGGGAACTAGGTTTTCAGTTGAACTTGGCTTTTAATTTTAACCTTGATTTAAAATGATTTTCATGAAAATGACATATAAGATGCATGAGCAGGTAAATAAATGGATGAACAATTGAAATGTAATCAATCAAATAAAACAATCAAAAGAAAGCGATAAAAGTAAATTATTACACCTCAAAATCTCAAAATAGAGAATATCAACTCTAGCCCTTATGGGTCTTAGGTTGATCACACATTCCCTAAATAATACATTTAATAAATAAAATTAAGCAAATAATCAAAGGAAAGAGATGGTTTTTATCTTTTTGGATTTGAAGCTTTTATACAGCTTGCCTGTGTGTCCCGTCGAATGGGAATTAAAACCCACGCAATTCTTCTTTCTCGCGAAGGAGGGTTGATTTTATACCCAATTTATCATGTTTTGATTTTTTATTTTGATGTTTTACCAAAGTAAAGAAGATGAGTTAGGAGACGATACCTTTGCCCTATCTTTTAGGGATATTGGCGGACGGAGTGCTCTTCCGGACAGAAGTTCCACCTTGGATCGGATGAAGACCGAGGAAATGGGTCGAGATGTCTTCTTAGCTCTTAAGAAAACAAACCGGCAGAGAGACCTTGCTTGGAAAAATATAACTTTGAGGCTCAACATACCCCTAGTAGTAACTCTTTAAATTCAAAGAGAGCTAAAAAGCGAGAAAATATGACTTGGAAAGGAAAAAAGACGAAATCTAATAGATTAAACAATTTCTTGACTTATTTTCCTTGTCTTTTGTTGCTTTTCTCTCTTCTTGTGTGTTTCTGTGTGTCCTTGTGTGCTTTGGAAGGTGGGGGGAGGCTCTCTATTTATAATAGGAGATTGGGGGGGGGGGGGGGAGGGGGGGTCAAATCCCATCATTTTTCAATGTGGGATTCAGAAGAAAAGAGTCTAGAACGTCGCTGCACCCGACAAGAGGTACTGTTGCCGCCGAAAGAAGGTGGTGGCGCCGCCGGGGGGCCTTGACAGCACAGAGTATGAAGAAGGGCGGCAGCGGTGGCAAGGAGCCATGTTGCCACCCTTGGGCATGGCAGCTGTCGCCCAGAGGGGTGGCGGCTAGAGGGTGGCAGCTCTAGTCTAACTTCATCCAAAGGCCATTCTGAGTTTGTCTGAGCGCGGGTTTGGTTCCAGGGAGTGCCGTTCGGGTTGGCACGAGTTCGAGGGTGTAAAAAATGAGTGTTCACAGCT
>CANXYC010428128.1:0-14603 GCA_948193065.1 Aleurites moluccanus | reverse complement strand
CAAAGTGCACAATAGACCAATGAATTTACTCTCATTGGGAAGAGCGTTCTATCCACGGGTCAAGGGTTTCAATCTCATAGGAAGTATATTGGTCGCAAGACCATCATCAAATAATATCATTCAAATCGGGTACACAAGTCAGAAGCATATAGACTTGAGCCAAGAAGGTTGATCAAGCCATTCAAATTATTCAAGTATATAAATATATATATATATATATATATATATACAATAGGCTAATCAAATATAAGAACAATTGGTCATTTCAATTTCAAAGAACAATAATCAAATGGGATGTTCATACTTACCTCTTACACAAATTTTCTCTTAAATTCCTCTTAGCAATCTGCCCACTTATAATTCCTCAATCAATTTTGAATTTCTCCTCCTAAGAAATTTCCCAAATATACAAAATTAGGGTTTCTCCAAACCAATAATATTTCACATGATTTCCTATTAATTAATTATCTTAGAGTTTCTATTCTTAATTCCCAACAACAATTTCATTTATCTCTTAAAGAAAATCTGCATTAAATTTTCGGAGTTACTGTTCATGGCAGTTTTACCCAACTGATTTCTCCTATAATAATTACCATTAATGATTTTAGATCACTAGCATTAAATTCTGTATACCCAGAATTAATTATCCTAACCCATAGACTTAAATAAATAAATAAAAAAATAGTTTAGGAAGAAAATTTATCTTATTTCCTTCAAACTGAAATTCTGAGATTACTGCTCAAATCTGATGATTTCTGCCTTAATACTGAATAATCTAGAGTTATATTGCATTAATTTAAGTATTAATGCCTTAGACAAGAAATGAAAATATTCTGAGAAAAGACTGAAATTAATCGAAGGTAGAAGAAAGAAAATCGTGAAACGCTACTGGGGATTCACTGGGTTTAAATAAACACTGCCCCAGAAATACTCTAACCAGCTCGCCAGTCTGCCTCGGCAAAGCTCCCTCGCCTAAGCTAGCTTGCCAATCTTGATCCAGCAATGCTACCTCGCACATTCTAGTTCGCATATGCTACCTCGTGTATGCTGCCGCGCCAGACTCTCCTCGCAACTCTTCCTCGCATATGCCACCTCGGCAATGCTCCTTCGCCTCTTTGCCTCTTCGCTTCTTCGCCTCTTCGCGAACTGCCACTTCGTACATTCTCTCTTCGCATAATGCTTCTTCGCATAATGCCACCTCACCTTATCCTCTTCGCCTTAGTTCTTCGCCTTAGCTCTTCGCCTTTCCTCTTCGCCAAAGCTCTTCGCCTTCCCTCTTCGCCAAAGCTGTTCACCTTAGCACTTCGCCAACTCTCTTCGCCAATTTCCACTTCGGCAAACTCACTGTGCCACTTTTCCATTACGCCACTTCGCCATTACACCACTTTGCATTGCCAGTTTGCAAAATGCCTCATTGCATTTTGCTGGCTAGCCATAACAAATTCTTCTAAGTTAAATTCCTGCCTAAACATCCCACACTTAGCCAGCTCGCAATCGAGCTACAAATATCCAAACTTACTAATTCTTTTTATTACTTATAATCAACATGCAGGAGCACAATATATCAAAATTTCAAATCAAAAGAATTAACACACAGACCATGGTGACTCTCCAAAGGTCACCCAGACTTGCTGCCTTAGAATTTCTCCGAACAAGTATGATAAAACCCACTTTACACTGAGATACACTTATCTAAAAATTCTAAAATTTTACAGTCATCTTTATAACACACAAAGGAACATTTTTCATGTCACACCTTCAGTTAATTCTACTTCAGTCATTCCCAGTAATTTTAAACATACACTACATCCCTGCAGGAACTCTCAACCAGACTAGCCTTGCTCAAATAGACACAACTCATCACATACACAGAATTTTACCAAACCATTTTATAGAATTATAACTAAGACATAAACTCACAACTTTCATGCTTTATACTTTATCAAATTATGACTTTAAGAACATGAAATTATCATCACAAAATCCTGCAGCATCCAAAATAGAAATTCCTGAAATTCTCAACATTCTCATTAAAAATTTTAATAGTTTCTTCAAACATATAAAATTAATAAAAACACTATAAAATGGAAGATATTACATTGCCGAAGTGGATTGGTGAAGTGGGAATTGCGAGCTGGCTTATGCGAAGTGGCCTTGCCGAAGCGAATTGGTGAAGTGGGAATTGCGAGCTGGCTTATGCGAAGTGGCATTACCGAAGCGAATTGGCGAAGTGGGAATTGCGAGATGGTTTATGTGAGGTGGCATTGCCGAGGCGAGTTGGTGAGGCAAGCTGACAAGCAGATTTTTGAGGCAGTAGCCTATTTAACCAGTGCCCAGTAGCGATTTTCTTCACGATTTTCTTTCTTCTTCTCTTTGTTCTTTTTCAATTCTTCTCAGATTAGTTTCATTTATTTTTTAATGCATTAATACTCAAAATTAATGCATTAAATCCCTAGATTATCATATTTTAAGGCATCAATTGGCAGTTTCAAGCCGATTTTCTCAAGAAATTCAGATTTGAAGAAATAAGGTAAAATTTCTTCAAATGTCATTTTCTTGTTAGATTAATAAAGTCTGGTAGTTAGAATAGTTAATTATGGGTATGCATAATTTATTACAAGCATTTTGAAGCTATTAGTGGTAATTAATGTTAGAGAAATCAGAATTTATGGACTGTCATAAATAGTAACGTGAAAAGTAGATTCAAAATAAATTTTAGATTTTCTTTAAGAGATGAATTAAATTGATATTGGGAATTAAAAATAGAAACTATAAGATAGTTAAATGTTAAGAAATCATATTGAGTATTATTGATTAAGGAAAACCCTAACTTTGAATATTTGAAAAAAATTTCTTAGGAGGAGAAAATGAAGGAAATTGAGGAGATTATTGTTGAGCAAACTATTAAAGGATAAATTTGTGTAGAGGTAAGTATGAACATTGCATTTGCTTATTGTTTCTTTGAAATGATATGTCCAAGCATTCTTAATATTCACCCATATGATTCTCATATACATGATATTGTACTATGTACCTATTATTTGAAATCTCTATGATGTTCTCAAATAAATAATAATTGTTCCATGTGATTACCTTATATGAATGTAAATGGCTTGGTCATTCCTCCTTGGACCAAGTTCATATGAAACCAATTATTAACTTGACTGAATTTATATTATATGTTGATGGTCTTGCTACCAATATGTTTCTTATGAGATTGAAACCATATGTCCCTATGAATAGAACGCTCTTCCCAATGAGAGTAAATTAATTGATCCACTGTGCACTTTGGGAACCTAGCTGATAAGGTTTTTATCAGTGTTCCACCTAGAGCGGACCATGAACTCTAGGTGTATGTCTAGCCAAGCATGCGTTTGCAATAAGGTAGCAAGGACTACCGATGCGCTCTGTTGTGATAGGTAGCATGGCTACTGATGCACTTTGTAGTTCTATCATGTGATTTGACAGTGCTATTCGATTGTGAGCACTTCTGTTCTTGTAAGCCTAACCATACGATGATTTCTTATCCATGTTCTTGGAATTGACCTTTCCTTTGAATTGATATATATGTATATATATATTTCTTTCATATTGCATGTTCATATCTTACTGAGTTGAAGGCTCACTCCTCTTCTGTGGATTTCAGGTGATAGTGTAGCTCGTGAGGGAGCTAGTAGAGAAGATCAAGCTTCTTGACTTTTTCCTTCATTGTAATCATTTTGAAATATATATATCTATGTATATTCATTGTATGGTATTATGGTATTGTATATATTGGGGGAGTATACTCTATATCTTCGTAGTTAGTTATTAAAGATGAAACTATTTGATGTATAAATTGTTATATTTTGGGTTGCCCTTGTTCCTTAGTGATGTGGGATACATCTTTTGATCAGTAAGGAACAAGAGAAAATTATAAAATGATAGAAATAAAGATATGAATTATGCTTATATGGATAATAGAAATGAATATTGAATGATATCTATATTTGTTATGAATGTGTATTATGAATGAGATCCAAGATATGGGAGTTCTACGGGTTTATGGTGACCTTAAGCCTACCCTTGCCCTAGGACCGTCGCACCACTAGAGTCTGGGTATGACAGAAACATAGGTTGGTCATACATGAATAAAAAGTTGGCACAATTGACATACCAATGTCACTGGCGACGATGACATTCAAATGGTAGGCCTATGGATGAAGCAAGTGATAGACCTATGACAAAATGAACTAGATATTTCATCAAACACTTGGTATGCAATAAAGAATGGTCAAATTAGCTAGATTATGGTGCAACATTGACATTGCCCATACAATCAACAAATAACTCACATTGTAGGCAACACAATAAATATCAATTTGCCAATAATAAACACAATTAAAAGGGTCAAAATGGCATGGCGAATCAAAGGGAAAACAAAGCAAAAATCAAGGCAATGAGTAGTACTTTAGGTTCGGCCAAAATTGAGGTTTTATGATAGGTTTCCAATCAACATTTTAACACATAAAGCATGTTATTTGATGCATATTAAACTCACCTAGCACTCCAAATAAGCCACCAAAATTGATTTGCCACCAATTTTCTCAAAGTAGGCAAAAATGACAATCTTCCTCAATATGATTTTCTACATCAAACCAACCACAAATAATCCATCCATTAGATTCCAATTAACATATTCTAAACTTAATTAACATAAACTAACACTAAATCAAGAATTCAAATCACACAACTTATGTTTATGATTTCAAATTGGGAAAAAGTGACCAAATGTATCAATTGATGCAATTAATCATAAAACCCATCTAATTCTTCATCTAATACTCCTAAATCAAACATTAAACTAAACAAATCAAATTTTTTCCTTGTGTGAGTGATCCACCCAAAATCCCTTTTCAATTATTCCTTGATTTCCTTTGTGATTCAAGGTGAGAAATGGCTTGGAAATGGAAGAAACAAGGTTGGATTTAAGTTTTCTAAGTTTTTCTAAGAAATTTGCATGAAATTTGGTGGGAGAATTGCTTAGGATTTTCGGCCAAAGCTTGATGGAAGAAGAGAAATGGCCAAAATTTTCCTAAGACATGCTTATATACTAAGTTAAAATGGCAAATTATAAATAAGTCCTTAAACTATCCAATAATCATACTTTGACCCTAATTTTTTCTGTAATTTATTCTGACAATTTTGTTGAGGTTTAGATTTCAAATAGCTTATTTTTATTTATACTTTATTATAAAAATAGTTTCAGAGCCATTCTGAAACCTAGACAATTGATTTTCCACTGTACCCTTAAAGTTTCACTTATTTACGATTTTGCCATTACTTACTTTTTCAGTGTTCCTAAATATTTTTCACCTTTTTCTTTTCACTATAATTACACATAAAACAATATGATTCTTTACCCCCTGCTCTGAATTAGAAATTTATCTGTTAATCGGACTGCTATTTTTCAAGCAGTGTTATTAACACCAACATTTTTCGGGATAGTATCTCAAATGCATTCTAACTGTGTTTCAAAAATTATCTTTAGTTATTTCGATAATCCTAAACCAATAATTGATTATGTTATTGTCCAATCATGATTGCAATTCCTAAGGTATTACACCTTTATAGAAGAATTTCATAGAATCCGATCTCCACCGATGATCTTCGATCGGAGCGTACTTCTACTTTGGGTTTTCTCATAAATTGGACCTATTGCTGCTCCTTTGTGCTTATTGGCCTATTAAGCTCTATGCTTTGCACCTAAATGATGCCGTTTTGCTAGGGTTTTGAAAAAGAAGGAGAAGGAGAATATTGGTACACAAAGGAACCTTTACTGAATTATATCTAATTATGGGTAGTGTATGTATATACTATTTGATTCAAATTCTTATAGGTTTGCCTTATCAGAGAATGAAACTCTCTTCATCACCATTCGAATCTTCTCTTGAATCACTACAGAAGAAAATCAAGTAAGTTTTCTCATATACTCACTTTCATTTTTTGTTCTATAAAACTCACTCTGTTTGTTTGTCGAGAAAATCTAGGAAAATTGAAATCTTTATTAATGATATAATAATTGATACTTACTTTATTTGAATAAATTTAATTCATTTTTACTGCTTACTCAATATGTAGCTATACTTTCCCGAACATTGGACTTCTTCACAGCACAATATTATTTTTTAACTTTTTTCTTTTCCTTTTCTGTTCTGTTTTAGATTGTACTTATGGGTATTGCATGTGTGATATGGGTTAAATGCTTTAGATTTGAAAATTTTCCATTAAGCACGTTGTTCTTGTGTGAAAGATTACTGTAACACCTCAGTCTAATTTGAACCTAATCTTTAAAGAGAATTTTAGGGGGGAGATTTTTATTTTCTTTTGAATGTTTTATTAATATGCATTTATGTATGAAATTGATAATTATGCATGTTATTTGAATTGATTTTAAGCATAGAAATGGTCTAGAGGCTGTTAGGACTTAATCGAGAAATTTTGAGTTTTTGGTAAACTGGGGGCAAAATGGTCATTTTTTGCCCCGTCGGATTTTAATGGATTTAATATCATATTTGAAGGTAGAAAAGAATTTAAAAACTTGAAAATGACATTATTTAATTTATTTGAGTATTAGTTAGAGAAATAAACCCAGTTGAAAAATGATTCCCGGCAAGTTGTGCGATTTCGGTGCTTCGGTTGCACTAAGGGTATTTTGGTCATTTCCTTTATAATATGAAGTTATTGAGTGTGTGCAACCTTATGGTATTAGTATAGGCTTGATTAAATCTAACCATTGGATCAAATGATTAAGAATTGGATGGTTAGATGAGTAGGTTGCAAATTTGTTATCATAAGCTCAAAGTATGAGATTATTGCTTTTGGTTTTGGATTTGGTGTGTTAAATGTATGTAGTATCTATCTAAGTTGACTTTGGATGAACCAATAGTATGAAAGTAAGAAGAATGGATGGTTGGATGACTAGGTTTTACCAAAATTACTATGAAACCTAAAGCATAGAATCCCATCTTTTAGTATTTGGATAAATACACCATTTGTCTTCTTCTTCCTTGGAAAAAAATTCAGCCAAACTCCATTGTTAAGCAAGCTAGTTTCGGCCACCATATATCCATCCCATTCCTTGATGTTTTCTTTCCATTTTTGATAAAAATAGATATAATCCACCATCCTAAATACCATTCTAACCTTAGAATTCAAAGAAAAACCTATTAAGGCCACCAAATAATTCAAAGAAGTTTTGGAAGAAATCTTGGTAAGTTGTTAGTTTTTGGATTCTTTTGATGTAAGAATGTTCATATGATTGTTCTTGTTATTATTTATGGATTGGAATTAAATTTGTATGGTTAGAATTCAAAATAAAGCTTGAAACCCTTATAGGAAGAACATTAGATTAAAGTATAGTTTTGATGGATTTATTGCTTTTAATGTTGTTTATATGATGTGTTTGATGTAAATTTATGGTCGAATGAAGAAAACAAGCTCATTTGGTTGGATTACTAGAATGGCCGAATGCCTTAGGGTTTAGGGTTTGGTGTGTATTTTGTGGTTTTAGGTGTTTAATTGTTGGAATGAGTAGTATTTGATGTATATTTTATGAATTAATGAGTGAATGTTGGAAGATAATCAATTTGGGAATTTAGGATGTTTTGGCTGAATAGAATGACTTGAATTGGAGAAGTGTGTTTTGATGTTAGTTAGGTTTGAATGCTTTAATGTGAGTTATTAGATGTTTATAGATATTGTTAGATGAAATGGCATTGATAAATGGATAAATAGATTAAATTATGCTTAAATTGGTTAAGATAAAGTTTACTAGTTTAAGTTATTAGATTAATGTATTTGGTAAAGTTAAGTTTGAATATGAATAAGTATGGAAAATGATAGCAATGTATAGGTTTAAGTGTGTATATAATGTATATTTTGAGTACTTTGAAAGTAAGGGTGAAAATTACTTATATTTGGTGTATATTGTGTTTAGTGATAAATGCAATATATATTATGTGTATTTGATGTATTTTTGTGTGATTGATGTGTTTTGTAATAATTTTATAGCTTATCGGAGTGTTATGTGTGTTAATAGGTGAACTGTCAAAAACTCCCGATCGGAGTGTTGATCGGCGAGCCGAATAGGGCTCGGAAGCATTGGATTGGGAGCATAGTTAAATTTTGTGCTTAAGGTGAGTTCTTTTGTATATTTTTGCATGATTTGCATTATTTATCTTATAATATATCATTTGAGTTGTAAAAATGTAGTTTATTACTCAAAAATACATAAAGTGTCATTTGGCCCGTAAATAAACTCACCGAAAATACTTAAACTGACCTAAACTTTGGCAGGCTATAAAATGAAAACCAGAAAGCCAATTGGGTCACCACTTGGCCCAATCATCTAGTCCCGACCTAAGCTTCGAAACGGTACCTCATAGTCCATCTAATTCTTTTGGTAACACAGTTAACTAGAAACTACCTAAAAATCCCAAAATTGACTCGTAATTTGATAGCCAGTTGCGACAGCGCAACTGGGCCTCGTCGGGCCAATTTTTGGTAAATTTCAAATTTTTTCTAATATTTCTCATATATGTATATATGATTGTTTTATTGCTATATAAGTTGCATATATGCTATATTTACTGTTATTTGGAGGCACACTCATATGATATTAGAACAGGGCTATTTCGATGGTATAGCGGGTAAAGTCCATCGACTGTGTGCACACTATGTTTATGGGACCCTTGCTAGAGAGGGATGTTATATTCTCTAGTCGTAAAGAAAATATCCTTATGTGAGTCATGTATTTATAGGACCCCTGCTAGGGAGGGACGTTATATTCCCGAGTATAGTGCACTTTATGATAGTGTTGAGTATTAAAGTTCAAAAAGTAACCCAAATCCTATGATATCATATGTGTGCTACCTCTTATTATTTAAATGGTTATTATATTATTATTTTTACAGTTAACTGCTTTATTGTTCATTTGCTATATTATATTAAATTCTTTAGAATATATATATATATATCGGCATTGCCATCTTTAATGAGCATTTACTGCATCTTTATACATTTGAACTCACTGAGTATTTTTATACTCATTCTCTTAGTGTTTAAATTTTTCAGGTCTTCGGTGAGGCGCGTCTTTCCATTGGCATATCTTTTTCTGCCTTGAAAGTTTTGGGTTTGTATGTAAATATCAACTTCTAAAGACTATGTAAATAATGTATAGAATAGTATTCCATGGTACTGTATTATAAGTTTTGGCATGTAGATATAATTATAAGTTTGCATATATATAGTGTGCTTGTTAATGATATTTTTAATGTTTATATATATATATGAAAATGTTTGAATGTTCAGATGTATATATTGATATTGTGATGTTGTTGGAGATCCAGAGGGATCAATAGCTGGAGATTGAATGTGGGTTATATTAGAAGTGTTATTTGTTTCTTTTATTTTTGGGCATAGTCCTATTATAGAGGAGATGCTGTCGAATTTTCTTTAGCATTTTTAAGTTAATTAAGCTGTATATGATTGTTGCATGCCATATAGGTAGTTATATTAGATTCTTCGTGGTACTGGTCGCCTATGCAACACCCGTACCCTAGGACTGTTGCGACTCCCGGGTTAGGTCGTGACAATTACATTCAACTTTTTATCGGCCCTTGAGTTTTGGAATTTTTGTCTTTATTTCTAGTTTAGAATTTTTGTATTTGTGATTGATCAGATTGATTTAAGCTCACAAAGTGGGCTAGGGAGGATGTAACCGAGAGTGAAGCAAGCAGGCGGAGTTAGAGTAATGGTCGAGGACTGTAGTGGTGGGTCAAGATTGAGGAGGCCATGTAAATGGTAAAGGTAAGGGAGACAATGTGGTGACAAAGTGCTGAGCTATTAAGTTGAGAGAGACAAAAAGAAAGAGATAGAGAGATTGGAAACAAGAAGGCGCGTGAAGATGATAGAAAATTCAAGTCAGAGGCTTACATGACTTTTTCTTTAATTTAAAATGGCTGATGTGACATCTAACTCAGCTTTCTGTTATGAATATAATGAAAATCGGATTGAAAATTTTTTATGTTACAAATGATATAATGGTAGGGATTTTTATATTACAAAATTAATTGAGAGACGATAATGTGCGTTAGTCACAATAGTTGAAGGCCCGTAGAAACTGTTTCAAAAAAAGTTCAAATTTAAATTTTATAAATAGTAGTTGTTTAACTACTTAAAAGCTAACAATTAACATTAAAGAAAAGATAAATTATATTTTAGTTCCTAAGATTTGACCTAATTAACATTTACGTCCCTGCTTTTTGAGAAACTAACACTTTATCCCTATACTTTGATTTCGTCAATCTATATAGTCTTTTTTGTTCATTTTTCCATTAAATACATATAAATAGACTAAAATACTCCTTATTTTTTCTAAAATTTTCTCCTTTTTTTTATTGAAATTAAAAAAATAAAAAAATATAAAACCTCATATAGAGTGACCGGCTTCACTCTTCATCTCTCTCTAATCACAATGGGATTAATAATCCCATTAATAATTAGCAAAATCTCACAAATAAATTAGCAAATCCCACATGCAACTGCAAATGTACCATAGACCTCATTCATCAAAGCATCAAACATCCAACACTGAACTCTCATCATTAATAAAATAATCATTTCCCATTAATTTAGGACTAAAACAACCAACATCAACAGAATCACAAATTAATCTAGGATTCACAAACTTATAAATAATAGGAATGGAGTTACATAAATCAACTCATAACAATAATAAACTATATTATAAATGCAACATGTTAAATCATGGGTTTGACCTTAGAAATTCGTTTGGTCAACCAGATCTTGAAATTACTCACCCCAATCTTTAGGTTTTGCAACCAAATCATTAATATCATCCAAATTAGCCGATATCCACCAAGCAGCTTCTTGTAAGCAATATCTTTATTTATACTAAAAACTAAAGCATATATTCCACTTGAACCACCGTCGCCTCTGTTGCCATAGCCACTAGAATTCCCATAGTGTCACATCCCAAAACCAGAGATGCAATGGTCCTAGGGTATGAGTAGGCTTAAGGTCACTAAAAATCTGTAGAACACACAAACCTAACATGTGGCAACAAAAAAATAACATCTATATCCATTCACAATCCAAATCATAAACATCATCAATATGCGATATCATCTTGTGATATAGTCATCCAAAATATAATCAACTTATTTACCATGGATCAAAGGCAAATGAGGTCCTCTATCTATAATGAACAAATAATATTCCAAAAGAATATTACAGACCATTCAAAGATTATGGAGCTCTAAGAGAATTATAACTCAAAATAATATTAATATCCAAAAATAGTCAGACTTTATACTTTGAATTAGCTTTTTGGAGAAAGAAAGTTAATAAGCTTTATCCTCAGCATCTGGACCGATGACTCTAGCACCTAAAATCCACAATAGAAGGAGGGTGAGCCTTCAACTCAATGAATTATGCATATGTCATACCTGAGGTTCAGAATCAAATCAGAGGTTTGGAAATGTTATCTTTGTCCATATATATAACATATAGAGTTCATATTACAAATATCAAAATATATATAATCAAGGGCTTTATACATATCAGAATCAAAAATCAGAAATCAGAAGTCATAAGTGCCTACAAGAAATGACACATCATAGATATTTACACATACATATAAATCAATGTAAATGTCAGATCAATGGAGAAACAGAATAGGAGTCTGATGACATCTATAAATAGAATAATAGTACTATAATCTCCATACAGAGTACATGTGCTTGCGCTAACACATGTCTAGAGAAACTTTGTCTCCTCTAGGAAGGATCCTGATACTTTTGACTCTAACAGTTAAGTCACTGGTGCACACAGTCCTATGATTTATCCCTCATATGGAAGGTGTTCTGTAATACTTATTTGGTTCAGAATATAAGTATTTATATGATTAACAAATATTCAATAGAGGTTATTATCAATCAACAAATTAGGTAACAATGAACATTTCAAGATAATCGGTTTATACTATAATTGTGAGTTGGTTCCAAAGAAATTGGTAGCAAACCTAACTCTAAAATCATAATAACGACAACAAAGTATATATATTCAAGCAATATTAGGTTTCAAGGGATTTAACAATTTAGCAATGGATAAATATGTTCAAAATAGAATTTAGGTCAAATGTGATAGAAATAATATGTATACATATACAAATATATTCAAATACATATGCATAACTCATCTCCAACAAAGCAATAATCCAAACCGAAGCTAAAAAACTCCTATGAAGCTCCAATCGACTTTTAAATACTTTAATGCTCCAAGCCTAGCACATTTCAACAAATCACAATTTTTAGGGTTTTCCTTACCCAACATTACCTATATCAATATCTTGCAATTAGAGACACTATAAAGCTTACTTAGATAATTATTAAGCTTAATTTAACCATTATAATAAAATTATGGAAGATTAGAGAAATTGGTACTATTTATATTACTATTCATCATTTGTCCTAATTTTTCCAACAACCAAAATCTTTAGCCATAAATGTATATAATATACTCTTCATAACTCATACATACTATTCTAATAACATATAAGCTCAAATCGTAACAAAAATTAAGTTATAGAGAAAATACCTCTTCCTCCTTAAAAGAAAATTTTGGATAAATCTTGACCTTGGGAGGATTTAATAGTTTTCTTATAGTATTTCCTTCCCAAAATGAAGCATTATTTATGGTATTAATACCTTAGAAGAATGGGTAAAGAATTCTAGGTTTTAAAATAAAGAAATAGAGAAAAATAGTAGAAAAAATCGGGTAGAAATAGAGTGGCAACTATATAGGGAATGGTTATTGTTCACGTTACTGTTCACCTAGAGAAGATTCACTTGGCAGTACAATTTAAATTAGTTATATCTTGAGCTACAGATATCCAATCACTTCAATTATTTTTTTTTTACTTAAACTACACATATAGGGATATATCATATCAAAAATTCAGCTCAAAATATATACTATAGGATTTATAGGAAATTTTCAAATTTGAATATGTATCACTGCAAGTGCCATCCAGGCATACTATTTTTTCATGACTATATCTCCAAACATGCATATCTAATTGAAAAAATAATTTACAGGCACCTATATAACACATAAATGAACACTTTTTATAATTTACACTTTGTACAATCAGTTTCTAAGATCCTCAAATTAATTGAACAATCTCAGACTACTTACAAAGGTAGCAACCTGAACTAGTCCTGATCAAGGTGAAATATCTCCTCACACACATAATATTTTTTAAAACTCACTTAAAATCATATAAATGAGACATAATTCTACAACTTTTTTGTTTTATACTTTTTTAATTTTTTTCTTTAAGGCTATGACAATGGAGTTTAAACATTCAGCTCACTTCCAAATCTCAAAATCCTTAAAACCCTTTATAATAACTAATATATTTCTCTTCTTTTCTAAACCAATATAAACTAAAACTAAAGTCCAAATCAAATCTCAAAGGTAATAAAGAAATATTAAGCACTTTAAACAGACTACGATGGCAGAAATCAGAGCATAACATAATTAAAAGTAATTATGGATATTACAAACAATTCAAACTTATATAAAAAATAAAAATTTATTACATACACAACTCATAACATATGCAAAGCAAATAGAGGGTATTACACATAGCCAGAGCCTCCAAGCGAGTCTTGAATCCATCTCAATTTTTGCACTTTTCACTCTCAATTTCTTTACTTTTTAATTCAAGTGATTTTCTATTATTTTACATTCACGAATACAATATCAATATAGAAAATGCAACAAACAATCGAAACACAAAATAGAGCATATATATAACAAAAACACAATATTGTAGATCATTCATACCCAGATGGCCCAATGATAAGAATTACAAGTTTACAACCCAAGAAATTTCATAGCTATGATTTGGCATGTTGTTTATGCCTAATTTGCAATCAAGGAATAATAAATTTTGTACACGTCTACACTCATCTGACCTAAGCAGTACTCGTTGCGTTCGAGCCTCACCGATCGTCACTGGGTTCAAGCCTCATCTACCCTCGTTGCGTTCGAGCCTCACCAACCCTCGCTGGGTTCAAGCTTCACCAACCTTTACTGGGTTCAAGTCTTACGGACCCTTACTTGTCCAATCATCGATCGCGTTGCTATTCCAATCGCACTGAAAGGCAAGCATGGGAAGAGATCTATAGATGTGTTCAAGCCAAAGATGCCAAGAGAACTAGTTAGTTGAGTTCAGCTGTCACACTCCAACTCTAGTGGTGCGACGGTCCTAGAGCAAGGGTAGGCTTAAGGCCACCATAACCCGTAGAACTCACAAATCATGAATCTCATATATCATTCTATCAATTTCAACATCATACATTTTCATATAATGATTATTTCCATACATATAATTTAACTTCAATCATATATTTTCTATTATCATTTCATATCTTTCTCTTGTTCCTTAATGATCAAAAGAGACATCTCACATGACTAAGGAATAAGAGTACCCAAAAAGGTAACAATCATACATCAAAATGTTCTAGTATCCT
>CANXYC010428056.1:0-12705 GCA_948193065.1 Aleurites moluccanus | reverse complement strand
ACATGCTAAAGGAGGATATTCTTACTTCATTACCTTTATTGATGATCACTCACGATATGGGTATTTGTATCTTATGAAGTACAAATCTGAGGCTTTTGAAAAGTTCAAAGAGTTTAAGAATGAAGTAGAGAATCAAATTGAAAAAGTATCAAAACACTTAGATTAGATCGAGGTGGTGAATACTTAAGCTAAGAGTTTCAAAGTTATCTAAGAGATAATGGGATATTATCTCAATGGACACCTCCATATACACCACAACCTAATTGTCACGACTCGGTTTCCCAGACTGCAACGGTCCTAGGGCACGGGAAATACCAATGGTGATCGGCACCCGTAGAACCCAGTACCATTGCACAATCTATCAACCTCAATATATATATTATTCAGTTATTATAGTTACCATCCATTTTATTATCCTGTTATTCATTCTGTTATGCATTCTGTAATTGGCTATAATCATCAATTATCACAATATCATATCATGCATCATCATATAATATCATCAATATAATAATAATACCATCATCACATACATGTTCATTTCCTAGCTAACCCGTACATACCCATGGAGCAGCTAGAAACTGAACACCAAAATAAATATATAGAATATATATATCAAAATCTAGAAATATACATAAAAGCCTGAAGCAGAAATCCACGGAAGATAAAGGCTGGATTTTGCAACCTACTCCTCTCCTGAAATGGGTAACAAATGAAATGTTGAGTATAGATGATACTCAGTGAATTTAAATGTATCACAATAAAATAACAATAGGCATAATTAGGCAATGGTATCATTCAAAGGAATTACAGTATACAGAATGGATATCATGGTACAGTGATGCCAAAGAAATAATCAATAGGCTCGGTTACATTTGGAAAGACAGATAATGGGATGGACAATACGAAAAGAAATCATACAGTCTCCAGTCAATCAATATATAAGGACCATGTAGGTCATTAGTATTATATAAGCATAAGGCTGATCAGGCTCTATGGCCAGGACCAGAACCCCTCCTAGCTAGGATTCAATACTATAATTTGCATAAGGTCGACAGTATTTCCCCACTACCCTGTCGAATCGGTAGTTCTGCCAAACCATATCAGGGTCAATAACGAGGGATACCATAAGCAACAATGGCATTCGGATATCAGTCAATATAATAACAGTTAGTTTGGTATCAATCAATACAGTACGCAATAAGCTCATTGGCAATGTCATATACAATATACAATCAATAATAATAAGTTTGGCAACAAGAAAAGGCAAGAAACAAAAGTTGGTTCTATGGCGAAAATGGTAGGTCAATTGGTATGCCAATGTCGCTGGCGACAATGACATTCAATTGGTAGGCCTATGACATGCAAATTAATAGGCCAATGGCAAATGAACTAGGCATATCATCAAACACATGGTAGGCATACAAAGGCAAGCCAATGGGTTAGGTTTGGTGGCAAATTTGACTTGCCCATTGAAAGCAACAACAAGCCACATTGCAACAAATAGATAGGTATCAAATAAACAAGGTTACACAACATCAAAATAGATCAATTTGGCAAGGAAAATTCAAGCAAAAACCAAAGAAATGCAAAGGCAACACAAAGGCAATATGGTTCGGCCATTTAGGGTTTTTCACAAATGGTGTCCAATAATCAATTCAAGCATTTAGGCATGATAATTGATGTAATATAAACTCACCTAAGCCTCCAAACAGCAATGCACTAGCCAATTCCACCAATTTGCCCAAATTAAGCTACTTTGAAAACTAACCCTGATCAATCTCCAATTCTGCATCAATTAATCCATCAATTAGTTACCTAAATACATCCAATTGACTAATTCTATCATCAATTAACCAATATAAACACTAAATCATAAACTCATTCTTTACAACTTCAAATTATCCAACCAAATTGGGAATTTCAATCAATTTGAATAAACTAGTGCAATTAATCACTAAACCCATTCAATTGAACCTAAATAATATCTAAATCATCAATCAAACTAAACAAATAACCATTCTCACATCAAGGTGGAAAGGTGGCCAAAATCTACTTGGAGTTATTCCTCCAAATCCTTTGCTCTAATCTTCAAATTAATGATGGGAATGGATTTAGCTAGGTTCATTTGCTATTTTTCCATCAATTTCCTAAAGAAATCTATAAGAAATGAGAAGAAGTGAGATGGGAGGAGAAGAAATGGTGGTTCAGCATCAACAACACAGGAAGAAGAAGATGGAGCACGAAAATGATGAAGGCCAATATAAGACAAAACATTTTGGCAAATTACAACTAACTCCCTAAACTTCCATCCTTTACACTTTGGTCCTTAAATCTTCTATAATTTATTCAGACAATTCTGTCAGGATTCTGAATTCAAAGTGGAGAATCAATAGACTCATTTTAATTTATACTTATTTATAAAAATGGTTCCGGAGTTATTCTAGAACCCCCACCGACTTCTTTCCACTATTCATCTTGAATTTTCCTTTATTTATAAAAATGCCATTACTTACTTTTCAGTGTTCCTAAATGATTTTCACTTATTTCTTTTTACCAAAATTACACATAAATTATGGTAATCTTTTACCCCCAAGTCAACTTCAGAAATTCTTCCGTTGACCGGACTTCTCATTTTTTGGCAGTGTTCCCGACACCGCCAGTTTTCAGAAAAGTGTCAAGTTTGCTTTCTAACTGTGTCTCTAAAATTTTTTCCCATCATTTCAAGACTAAAGGACCACATACTGAGAATAAATTCATGCATGACTGTTATAATATTCTAGGGTATTACATTCTACCCCCTACAAATAAATTAGTCCTCGAATTTAAATAGAACACATACCTCACTGCTGAAACAGGGATGGATATCTGCTCCACATCTCCTGCTCGCTCTCCCATGTACACTCCTCCATTGTTTGGTTCCTCCATAACACTTTTACCATAGGGATCTCTTTGTTCCGAAACTTCTTGACCTGTCTGTCAAAAATCTCCACATGTAGCTCTTAATATGACAAATCTCACTGAGATCCACATCTTGAACCTCCAAAATGTGCAATGGATTCGACACATATTTCCCCAGTATCGATATGTGGAAGACTAGATGTACGTTGCTCATATTGGATGGAAGAGCCAATCTATAGGCCACATTTCCAATCCACTCAAGTATCTCGATTGAGCCTATAAATTATGGTGATAGCTTACCAAACCTCATAACTCCTCTCATCGGTGAGACCTTTAGGAAGACATGATCACTTACTGAAAACTGTACATCCTTCCTCTTCGGATCAGCATAACTCTTCTGCCTACTGAAGGTAGTCCTCATCCGCTCTCTAATCATAGGAACCTTCTCCATAGTCTCTCTGATAAGCTCTGGTCCCTCTAGCTGCTTCTCTCATAGCTCTATCTAACACATTGGAGATCTGCACTTCCTACCATATAGTGCTTCAAATGGAGCCATACCAATAGAAGAGTGAAAACTATTGTTGTAGGAGAACTCTATTAGTGGCAAATAATAGTCCCAGCTACCCTTGAAATCCAGAACACATAATCTAAGCATATCCTCCAATGTTTGGATTGTCCTCTCTGACTACCCATCAGTCTGCAGATGGAAAGCAGTACTGAACTGTAACTAGGTACCCATAGCCTCCTAAAATTTCTGCCAAAACCGAGATGTGAACTGTGTACCCTTGTCAGATATGATCACTAAAGTAACTCCATGAAGACACACAATCTTATCCGCATATAACTGTGCGTACTGAGCTGCTGAATAGCTGGTCATAACCTCCAGAAAGTGTGCAGACTTCTTCAACTGATCAACAATAACCTAAATAGAATCATATCCCCTCGAAGTCCGTGGTAGACCAACTATGAAATCCATGGTAAACTGTTCCCATTTCCATTATGGCAGCTCTATCTCCTGAAGTAGCCATAATGGCTTCTGATGCTCAAACTTAACCTGCTGACAGGCTAAGCACTTAAATACAAACTGAGCTACATCTTTCTTCATCTCTGGCCATAATAAACATCTTTGAGATCCTGGTACATCTTGGTAATCCCTGGATGTACATTGTAAGCATAATAGTGAGCCTCTCGTATAATCCGATCCCGTAGCTCATCACAGTCCGGTACACAGATACGCCTCCCACATCTCAATACCCTATCATCTACAGAGAACTCTGTCATCTGTCCACTCCAAACCTCTCCCTTCAGCTTTAAAAGATAAGGATCTCTGTCCCGAGCCACTTTAATATCATCTAGCAATAGTGACTTTGCCCGAAATTGGGCTATCAGAGCCTGGTTCCTATCCTAGGAACCCAAATCCAACTCTACCCCAAAATCTGCCAACTGCCTCAAATCTCTGATCAATGGCCTCCTGCTAATCACAATATGAGCAAAACTACCCATAGATTTCCTGTTAAAGGCATCCGCTACTACATTGGCCTTCCCTAGGTAATAGAGAATCTCACAGTCATAATCCTTTAGAAGCTTAACCCATCTGCACTGCCTTAGATTCAGATCTTTCTGCTGAAATATATACTGTAGACTCTTATGATCAGTATATATCTCACATTTTCACCCATATAGATAGTGTCTCCAAATCTTCAAGGCAAAGATCACAGTTGCCATCTCCAAATCATGAGTTGGATAATTTACTTCATGCTTCTTTAACTGACGAGAAGCATAAGTAGTTACCCTACCAATCTGCATCAGAACACACCCTAGGCCAATCCGCGATGCATCACAATATACAATAAATTTCTCCCCCTCAACTAGTAATGCCAAAACCGGAGCACTGGTAAGGCAATACTTCAGAGTCTGGAAGCTACGATCACACTCATCCGTCCAGATATATCACTCCTGTTTCCTCATTAGTCTATTCAAAAGAGCTGCAATACGGGAGAAATCCTTCACAAACCTCCGATAATATCTAGCCATACCCATAAATTTGCATACCTTTGAAAAACTGGTAGGTTATGGCCAGTTAGCAACCGCCTCATTCTTCTGAGGATCTACCATAATATCATCCTTACAGATAACATACCCCAAGAAGCACACCTCAGTCAACCAAAACTGACACTTAGATAATTTGGCATACAGCTGATGCTCTCGAAGTGTCTGTAGCACTATCTTTAAATGCTCCCTGTGCTCCTTCTCACTCCTGGAATAAGTAAGGATGTCATCAATGAAGATGATGACAAACTTATCCAAAAAAGACCTGAACACCCTATTCATCAGATCCATAAAAGCTGCTGGAGCATTTGTAAACCCGAATGGCAGAACCAAAAACTCATAATGATCATAATGGGTTCTGAAAGTAGTCTTGGGTATATCACTTTGCTTAATCTTCAACTGATGATACCCAGGCCTCAAATCAATCTTGGAAAAATGGCTGGCACCCTGCAGCTAATGAAATAAGTCATCTATCTGTGGCAACAGATACTTGTTCTTCACTGTGACCTTATTCAGCTACCTATAATCAATACACATCCTCAATGGGCCATCTTTCTTTCTCACAAACAGTACCGATACACCCTAAGGAGAACTGCTCGGTCTGATAAACCCTCTATCCAATAGCTTCTGTAACTGTGTCTTCAACTCCTTCAGTTCTGCTGGAGCCATTCTGTATAGTGGAATGGATATCGGGTATGTGCCTGCATGCACCTCTATCTCAAACTCAATCTCCCTGTCAGGGGGCAATCCTGGTAACTACTCAGGAAATACATCAGGAAACTCCTAAACAACCGGTATCTGATCCAACTGAACAGCAGATCTCTGTACATCCACTATATGAGCTAAATAGGCTGAACAACCTTTCCCAATCATCCTCTGAGCTTGGATAGCAGATATAAGGTTAACCCGAAACTCTTGAATATCACCCTAAAACTCAAACTCCTGCTGCCCCTCAGGCTGGAATCTAATCCTCTTTCGAATATAGTCTATCACTGCCCAGTGTCTAGTCAACCAATCCATACCCAATATAACGTCTAATTCAAGCATAGGCAACTCAATCAAATCAGCACGAAGAATATGATCATCAATCTTAACAATGCAATTAGGATAATAATGATCAACATCCACACAAACCCCCATAGGAGTGGCAACATACAATGGAACATCTAATAACCTCCTTTCCTTATTCAATTTGGGAGCAAAATGTGGGGACACAAAAGAGTGAGTTGAACCCGAATCGAATAAGGCATCAACAACCTCATTCTGATCCAGAATAGTACCTGTGACAACATTCTCTGAACTCTGGGCATCCTGAGTGTTGACCGCAAATACTTTGCCCTAGCCCCTACCAGCTGGAGCCTGACTACCACTGGGAGCCTGACCTCCCCTGCCTCTACCTTTAGCTGCAGCCTCTCTGACCATATTCTGACTAGTCTGAACCACTGGCTGAGATACTATGACTATTGGCTACTGGTCATCCCTCAATGGACAAGTGTTCATATAATGGCCCTACTGGCCATACCTCAAACATGCAACTATCCGCCTCCAACACTCCCCTTCGTGTCTACGACCACAATACACATAAGCTGGTATACTAAAAGTCTATGTAACTAGCCTTGAAGAACCCTGGGAGTAAGCAGGCGCTGGCTGAACCACTGGCTGTCCCCTACTCTGTAATCTCCGCCTCTGACTACCCCCTAAAAATCTCTGCTCAAATCTGGGTACTGACTCAACTGGTATAGATTGGGAGCTGCTCTTTCCCCTCCTACTCTGTGAACCTAGGCCACCCTTCCTTTTCTTATCCCTCTTGGCCCTCTCAGTCTTGTACTTTTCCTCCATCTGAGTTGCTTTATCTATCACTATGGTTAATGACGTGAACTCTATAGCAAGTAGAGCATTATGCAAGGCAGCATGTAAACCCCTCCAAAATTTGCTAATCAAATATGCCTCTGTCGGCACTATATGAGTAGCATATCGACTCAGTCCGATAAACTCCTTGGTATACTCCTCTACAGATCTATCTCCCTGCTTAAGCTGCTCAAATCTCACCAAATTACGGGTCCTAACACCCTCAGTGATAAACTCATCAATCAGGCCCTGACGGAACTCTACCCAAATGGGTAGGTGCTCTCTATATAGGTTGGTCTCCGTATGCATTGAAAATCATGTCTAGGCCTTACCTTTAAGCAATAAACCCACTAACTCAACTGATCTCAACTCTGAACAAGGTAGTCTCCTCACTACCTTCTCCACCTCCTCCAGAAAATCAATAGGATCTGTACCTCTATCCCTTCTGAACTTTGGTAAGTTTAGCTTCAGAAAGCTAAATATGGAAACTCTGCCCTTCTCTATCTCTCTCCTGCTTCCCTGTATAGCTGGCTCCCTCTGAGCCCCCGGCTGCATAGGAGCCAGTGCCACTACCTGTAATACCTTAGAAATGTAAAATAGGTTTTAGTGAATAAAATTCTCAGTATATAGATTAAAATCATCAAAATGACCAATAATAATTTTAGAAAACCAGTTAGAAAGAAAACAAATTTTTTTCTTCAGAAAACGTCGGTACCGATATAGCCGCCATAAAAATATCGATAAGGTCAATGGATGAATTTTAGAATTTGGATTGAGGATAATTGATAAGTTATATTCATGTGTGAATACAGGAAAAAGAAATTTGAGAAAATATTACAAAACGCTCACAAAACGAGCAAAAGAGTATTTTTAGTGAATAGTAAAATTTATCAGTATGAGTTTCAGAACGACTCTAAAAATATTTTTATTAAATAATATTAATTAAAATATGATGTTTAAACATGCACTTTGAGTTCTAATTCCTGATGGAATTGTCAGAATAATTTACAGAGCGAAAAAGGACCAAAAGTAAATTTTAGAAAATTGGAGGACTAAAGTGTAATTTGCTTATTTTGTCCTACTATATAAGGGACACTTAGTCAAATTTCTGCCCAAAATTTCTGGTTTTCTCCCTTTCTTTGCCGTGAGCCATTTCCTTCCATTTCTTTGATTTTTCCTTTCAAGTTTGTGGAGCAAATTTGTTCTAAACACTAAACTAAAACCATACAAACATCAACCAACCAAAATTAACTATAGAAAATAAAAATTTTTGAAGAACAATGAAGGAGCAAATTTCGGCCAAATAGGGTTTTTAAGGTAAAGTGTTTGTTTGTTTGTTTGTTTGTTTGTTTTTGGTTTAAATAGGTTTAATTGATGATGAAAGAAATGGGTAAATGGTTTAATTGCATCAATTGATACATTAAATAATTTTCCCTAATTTAAAACCCTAAAATTGAAGTTGTATGAATTGATTTTGAGTATATGGATTAGGATAGGTAAATTGGCTTTATAATAAGTCAATTGGGTATTAATCGGTATTTAATTGATGTTCGTTTCATTACAGAAAACTCGTTTGGAGAAAATCATCAAATTTAGCCTAAACCGAAGATTTAGGAATTTGGTAGCAATTGCCTTGCTTTTGGTGATTTAGAGGCTTAGGTGAGTCTACTATGCATCAATTTACTTGCCCTAATTGATTTAATTGAATTTGGAATCCATTTGTGCAAATGGTACTTTGGCCGAACACTAATTGGCCTTTTTGCCATGGTTTTTGCCTTTTTTTTCCTTTGGTTTCCATTGCTTATTTGATGCCTTTATTAAAGATTATTGAGTTGCGGTTGTTGCCTATAAATTGCTTTTCCATTTGTATGTTTATTGATATTTGGGGCAAATGTCGAAATTGCACCAAAACCATGCTGAAAAATCCGTAAGCCAACCATTTGAATGCCACCGTCGCCAGTGATAATGGCATGCCAATTATGTCAACTTTTTGGCTACAAATGACCAAAATATGTTTGTTTCCATTTTTGGTCGTTAGACCTTTGGTCATCCTTTCTTTGATTATTATTGATATCTTATTGATTTTAGGCTCATTAATTGATTCTAATGAGCTATTATTACTTAACTACTATTGATAGATTGATATTGAGTTATTGGAAATTGAGGATACCATTGTTGTATAATGGTATCCACTGATAAGTTTCTTTCTTACGTTGACCTTATGTGATATAACAGAACTACCAGTTCGATAGGGTAGTGGGGAAATACTGTCGACCTTGTGCACATTGTATACTGATACATTAGATAGGAAATGGGTTATGGACCTAGCCATAAGATCTGATCCGTCTTATGATACAGATATTGCTACAGGCGATTGTATGTGCGCATATAGTTTGCATATAGTCCATATTGATTGATACTGGAGATTGTATAATTTCATATAATCCATCCCTTTATCTGTTTGTCGCTATAGTACTGAACCTATGATATCCTTATTGAGTTATTCTGTCATTTACTTTAAATGCTTCTATAAATTGGTTATATTGAGCATTTGATACTGGGTTCTACGAGTGCCGGTCACCATTGGCATCTCCCGTGCCCTAAGACTGTAGTGGCTCGATCCGGGATCAGGTCATGACACTACCTCAGGCACTATAGGTGGAGGTACTACTGCAGGAGCTGGTGGTGGCTGTGCCTGCTGTCTCTCCCTCCTAATCTCTGCCATCTCCCTCCTCAACTCCATCAGTCCTCTTATCATCTCAACCTTCCATGGGTCATCTCCCCTCTCTGAATCCTCTGAAGTTCATCAGGATCGAGAAGGACCTTTTGATACACTAATCTCCTTCACTAGGGAATCATTGGAGGCAACCTCAGCCTCCCTAGTGTCTTTGTCTCTGCTGTAAGATATGTCTGTAATATGTCAGGAAAATACAGAAATAGTCTTAGAATATAGTAAAAATGCAGAATAATGACATATAACAGACGATAGCAGCAAAGGATGACAAAGGAAATCCTATGCTCCATGGTATACTTAATTCTATCCCATTCTGTAACTAATCACTATTCCTCTGTAATACAGTCACTATTCGTCTGTAACCTAGATTCACATTCTATAAACCTAGTGCTCTGATACCACCTCTGTCACGACGGTCCTAGGGCATGGGAAATGTCAATGGCATCCGGCATCCGTAGAACCCAGTACCATTGCACAATCTATCAACCTCAATATATATATTATTCAGTTATTATAGTTACCATCCATTTTATTATCCTGTTATTTATACTGTTATGCATTCTGTAATTGGCTGTAATCATCAATTATCACAATATCATATCATGCATCATCATATAATATCATCAATATAATAATAATACCATCATCACATACATGTTCATTTCCTAGATAACCCGTACATACCCATGAAGCAACTAGAAACTGAACACCAAAATAAATATACAGAATATATATATCAAAATCCAGAAATATACATAAAAACCTGAAGCAGAAATCCACGGAAGATAAAGGCTGGATTTTGCAACCTACTCCTCTCCTGAAATGGGTAACAAATGAAATGGTGAGTATAGATGATACTCAGTGAATTTATATGCATCACAATAAAATAACAATAGGCATAATTAGGCAATGGTATCAGTGAAAAGGAATTACAGTATACAGAATGGATATTATGGTACAGTAACGCCAAAGAAATAACCAATAGGCTCGGTTACATATGGAAAGACAGATAATGGGATGGAATGTATGAAAAGAAATCATACAATCTCCAGTCAATCAATATATAAGGACCATGTAGGTCATCAGTATCATATAAGCATAAGGGTGATCAGGCCCTATGGCCAGGACCATAACCCCTTCTAGCTAGGGTTCAATACTACAATGTGCATAAGGTCGACAGTATTTCCCCACTACTTTGTCGAATCGGTAGTTCTGCCAAACCATATCAGGGTTAATAACGAGGGATACCATAAGCAACAATGGCATTCGGATATCAGTCAATATAATAACAGTTAGTTTGGTATCAATCAATACAGTATGCAATAAGCTCGTTGGCAATGTCATATACAATATACAATCAATAATAATAAGTTTGGCAACAAGAAAAGGCAAGAAACAAAAGTTGGTTCGCTGGTTGAAAATGGTAGGTCAATTGGCATGCCAATGTCGCTGGCGACAATGACATTCAATTGGTAGGCCTGTGGCATACAAACCAATAGGCCAATGGCAAATAAACTAGGCATATCATCGAACACATGGTAGGCATATAAAGGCAAGCCAATATGTTAGGTTTGGTGGCAAATTTGACTTGCCCATTCAAAGTAACAACAAGCCACATTGCAACAAATAGATAGGTATCAAATAAACAAGGTTACATAACATCAAAATGGATCAATTTGGCAAGGACAATTCAAGCAAAAACCAAAGAAATCCAAAGGCAATACAAAGGCAATATGGTTCGACCATTTAGGGTTTTTCACAAATGGTGTCCAATAATCAATTCAAGCATTTAGGCATGATAATTGATGCAATGTAAACTCTCCTAAGCCTCTAAATAGCCAATGCACTAGCCAATTCCACCAATTCCACCAATTTGCCCAAATTAAGCTACTTTGAAAACCAACCTTGATCAATCTCTAATTCTATATCAATTAATCCATCAATTAGTTACCTAAATACATCCCATTGACTAATTCTATCATCAATTAACCAATACAAATACTAAATCATAAACTCATTCTTTACAACTTCAAATTATCCAACCAAATTGGGAATTTCAATCAATTTGAATAAACTAGTGCAATTAATCACTAAACCTATTCAATTGAACCTAAATAACATCTAAATCATCAATCAAACTAAACAAATAACCATTCTCACCTCAAGGTGGCAAGGTGGCCGAAACCTACTTGTAGTTATTCCTCCAAATCCTTTGCTCCAATCTTCAAATTAATGATGGGAATGGATTTAGCTAGGTTGATTTGCTATTTTTCCATCATTTTCCTAAAGAAATCTATAAGAAATGAGAAGAAGTGAGATGGGAGGAGAAGAAATGGTGGTTCGGCATCAACAATGGAGGAAGAAGAAGATGGAGCACAGAAATGTTGAAGGCCAATATAAGACAAAATATTTTGGCAAATTACAACTAACTCCTTAAACTTTCATCCTTTACACTTTGATCCTTAAATCTTCTGTAATTTATTCTGACAATTCTGTCAGGATTTTGAATTCAAAGTGGGGAATCAATAGGCTCATTTTAATTTATACTTATTTATAAAAATGGTTCCAGAGTCATTCTATAACCCCTACCGACCTCTTTCCACTATTCACCTTGAATTTCCCTTTATTTATAAAAATGCCATTACTTACTTTTTCAGTGTTCCTAAATGATTTTCACTTATTTCTTTTAACCAAAATTACACATAAATTATGGTCATCTTTTACCCCCAAGTCAGCTTTAGAAATTCTTCCGTTGACCGGACTTCTCATTTTTCGGCAGTGTTTTCGACGCCACCAGTTTTTCGAAAAGTGTCAAGTTTGCTTTTTAACTGTGTCTCTAAAATTTTTTCCCACCATTTCAAGACTAAAGGACCACATACTGAGAATAAATTCATACATGACAGTTATAATATTCTAGGGTATTATAATAATGGTGTATTTGAGAGAAGGAACCGAACCCTATTAGATATGGTTAGGTCCATGATGAGCTTTGCAGATCTCCCAAAATAGTTTTGGGGGTATGCACTTGAGATTGTTGTTTATCTACTAAATAGAGTCTCATCTAAATCAGTTGATGTTACACCATATGAGATATGGTATAACAAGAAACCCTATTATTCATACATGAAAGTATGGGGTTGTCCTGCTTATGTGAAGCGGATATTATCAGATAA
>CANXYC010427943.1:0-19416 GCA_948193065.1 Aleurites moluccanus | reverse complement strand
TTCGACTCAATGAGCTGATATAAATTAATTTAACATGCAGGTCATTTATTTAATCTACATGAAATGCCACATTACACATAATCATCCATAAACATACATAACATACATGATGGAAAATGTCCGTGGAATCCAACCTCATTTATGTTTTTGTTTATCGTAAATGGGGAGCCAACCCCCTCCCTTGGCTCTCTTAAATTCCAACTATGGGGCCACTGTGAGATCAACTCAAACCAAGCATCCCTATACTGTCTTATCCATGTCCAAGAGCCATAGTGAGATCAACTCGAACTAGGCAATCCCTGTAATAACATCATCATAAATTATGTTGTATCATGTTACATCATTAATGTTTATGTGTTAGTGGTGGATTCCATATCACCCTATTTTCCATCGTCAACATATACATACAATGTCATTCATCATCATCATAAACATCATATAATATGACATAAACATTCATCATGCTCCTAAATCTAATGCAACAATGATAGTTATATACATATATTTCATCCATCAATGCTTGTTTACAGAGTTAAATTAAATATATCAACTCACAACTTGATGATCATTAACCAGCTAGCTCTTTTCGGAGTGCCTCCTGATGAAAGTAAGGAATACATTCAAAATTTATCGAAAATCTACGCGTGTCCCATATTTTCAAGTCCCGGCTTCGATTTCCGATCGAGGCAAAATTGGTACCATTGGAAAGCCCATGAAAAATGGAGTTCAACAAAATTAGAGTCATCGGGGTTGGTGAGATGGACTGTATGAAAAGAAATCATATAGTCGCCAGAAAAATCAAATACCACTGGACCATCTAGGTCACCAGTATCATATCAATCAATATCACTGGACCATGTAGGTCACCAGTATCATATAAGCATAAGGTTGATCAGGCCCTATGGCCAGGATCATAACCCCTCCCAGCTAGGGTACAAATATACAATGTGCACAAGGTCGACAGTATTTCCCCACTCCCCTGTAGAATCAGAAATTCTGTCAAACCATAATAGGGTCAATAGCAAGGGATACCATAAGCAACAATGGCATCTGGATAACAATCAATCAAATAGAAATTGGCTCGGTATCAATTAATTCAATATTCAATAAGCTCAATTACAATGTCATAGGCAACATACAATCAATAATGTCAAGTATGATAATAAGAAAAGGCAAGAAACAACAAGGGTTCGGTGGCCGAAATTGGTAGGTCAATTGGCATACCATTATCGCTAACGAAAATGGTAGTCAATTGGTAGGCCTATGGCATGCAAACCAATAAGCCAATGACAAATAGGCAAATTATCAAACACATAGTGACATACAATGGCAAGCTAATAGGTTAGGGCTCGGAGCAAAATTGGCTTGCCTATTCAACCAATAACAAGGTACATTATCCAACAACACCAAGGTATCAATAAACAAGATTAAATAACATTAAATTAGGGTCAAATTGGCAAGGAAAAACCAAGGAAAATCAAACAAACACATAGGTAAAAATTAGGGCACATGGTTCGGCCACCTTAGGGTTTTGTACAATTGGATTCAATTCAACAATTTAATGATTCAAACATGATAATTGATGCAATGAAAATCAGCTAAACCTTCCAATAGCAAATGCAATAGCCAATTTCACCAATTTCACCAAAATTCCCAATTTATGGCTACTTTGAAAACTCAACTTCTTCAATCAATAATTTTACATCAAATTAACCATCAATTAGTTGTTCATTCATATCCAATTGATCATTTCTAACATCAATTAACAATTCCTAACACTAATTCAACATATCATCCTTTACAACTTCAATTTCAACATTCAAATAATAAATTCATTCAATTTTGGATAATCTAATGCAATCAAACTAATTACCCATTCAATTCAATCTGAATAATCACTAAAATATTAATCAAACTAAACAAACTAACAACATTACCCAAATAATCCTCCATGGCCGAAATTCCTTTGATGAATGGCCTCCCAATCCTTTGCTCCTTCCTTCAAATTAATGGTAGATTTGAGTTTATCAACCTTGATTTAGTATATTTCCATTAATTTCGTAAAGAAATCTATAAAGAAAATGAAAATTGAAGTTTGGAAGGAAGGAAATGGTGTACACGGCCAAAGAAATGAAAATGGAGAAGAAATGGTGAAGAAGAAGCAGCCCGTGAATGATAGCCCATATAAGACAAAAGAGTTTGTAAAATTACAACTAAAGCCTCCAAGTTTCAACCTTTACACTTTGGCTCTTAAATTTTCTGAAATTTATTTTGAAAGTTCTGTTAAGATTTTAATATCAGTGTGAAAAGTGAATAGGCTTATTTTAATTTATTCTTATTTATAAAAATAGTTCTGGAGTCATTCTGTAATTCCGACCGACCCATTTTCACTATTCACCTTGAATTTTCCTTTATTTACTAAAATGCCATTGTTCACTTTTCAATGTTCCTAATTGATTTTCACTTCTTCTTTTTTTGCTAAAATTACACATCAATTATGGTCATATTTTACCCCCATGCCAACTTCAAAAATTTTTCTGTTGACCGGACTGCTAATTTCTCGGTAGTGTTCCCGACACCGCCAGTTTTCGAAAAAGTTTTAAATTTGCTTTCTAACTGAGTTTCTAAAATTATTTCTCATTAATTCAAGACTAAAGGACCACATACTAAGAATTTATTCATGCACATGAGTTAGGAATTTATAGGGTATTACAATTTTTAAGGGAAAAGAAAGGAAAACTCAATTTGAGTCCAAAGTATAACCCAAAGACAAAATCACTAGGTCTTCAAACAGGGATTGAGCTCAGAGACTAGGTATTCGGTTTTAAGTAACTCTCATTTTGGCTTATCATTTAACAATTGATTTATGAAAATAAGTTTTCATGAACAAGTATAAGAATGGCAATCATAAGATGCATGAATGAAGCATAATAATTTATAATATAACATAAATAATAAACAATAAAGTAAAAGAGTTTAATTATATTACAATCAAAAATAAAAAATAGGGGATGTTAACTCTAGCCCTCAATGGAAATTTTGGGTTAATCATACATTCCCCAAAATAGCATTAAATACATAATAGATTAAGGAAAAAAGGACTTATTTTTAGTGTTTTTGGATTTGAAGCTATAAAACAGCTTGTCTGCTTATCCCTTCGAATGTGAATCAAAACCTATGCAGTTCTCCCTTTTTGCAAAAGGGGGTTAGGTCTGATTTTAGGAAAAGTTTGATTTTACCTCATCTATTTTATCATGTTTTGATTATTTTTATTGATGCTTTACCAATTAATTTTTAGGTTAGAACATGGTAATTTGTTTTGTGATTCGGGCGGAGGGCATCTTAAGGTTCGTCCAAATCGAAGTTTCACTTTTACATAGGTAATAAAATTAGTCCAAAGGTTTAATTATTGTCCAATTTTGATTACTGAGTTGAGTTGTTTAGTCAAATTAACACAATGGTGATGCTAGATTGACTCAAATAGAGATCACTCTAGGTCTTCTATTCCTCCAACTTAAGGAGAGCTGAAGAAATTAGTTCGAAATCAAAGAGAGATGAACCGCTTATGATAAAGAAAGTTGAATAAAGAGGGAGAAGAGAGAGCCAACTAAGGAAAATTCTATATAGTTGTTTTGGTGTGTTATATGAAGTGAATTGAGGTTTCAATTTATAGGGAAAAGGCTTGGGGTCAGTATGATCGAAATTCGATGTGGGATTCATGGTCTGCATTTAGTGGCAATTGAGCTGAGCATTGGCCACAAAGGAGCAGGGTTTTGATGACAGAGGAGCAAGCCACTAGCTAAAGGGCTTACCCTTGGGGGCGGCGCCACCAAGTGCTGGTGGTTGCCACCACCAAGGCATGCAGCTACAGCCAATGGCAAGGCTTGCTACCACTAGGCTTATTCTTATTCTTATCCGGTCTGATTCACCTATTTCGCAGTGGTTTGACCTTTGATTGATACTGATCAGTCTAGTATGGTCTGGTTTATCTATATTCGGAGTCGACTTTAATCTTTGGTAAATCGCCATTCAGTTTGACATGGCCTGAGTCTGCTTGGGGTGCAAAATCATGTGTTCACAACTTGTAGATGACCTACTCATCACAAAACCAACCCATTGATCCGACCCACTAGACTGTCAATCTGGCCCACTAACCTAGAGGAATATTTTTTCTCAAAAGTTACACATAATAGACCCTCACCCTTTTTTCCAATAAATCTAACTAATTACCATACATTATCAGACATGCACTCTTTTTACCACTTATTTCTCATAAATTGACCCTTTTTCCCTTTTCTTTTATTGCAAGGTACCAATGGCTGAAGAGACTGATCCTAACACCATGAACACCCTGCTCACTACTCTCCTCCAAAGATAAGAGGAAACCTTTCAGGCTGCTCTAGAGGCCAATAAAACATGTTTGTCAAAACCCTCAATAAACAACATCAGTCCATCATCTAAGAAGTCAAAGGGATGTTTGACCAGCACTGGGTACTCCTCCACCTTCTCAGAATCTAAACCCCTCCACTTCAGCTCCTCCTATTATTGACCTGGCTAATAATGGGAAGGCTCTTGAAAATGTCCCTATCCATTTCATTGCTCATACCACACCAGTCTCCTCTCTGAATCTTTTTCAGGAAGGAGACAAACCTACTATAGCTAAGGCCTGAAAGCATATGGAGAAATTTAAGGCCATGGAGAGGACTCTTAAGAACTTGAAGAGTCACGATGATTTGATAGACGTGGAATCTTTGGCCTTTTTTCCCAATGATAAACTCCTCTCCAAGTTTAAGATGCCCTCCATGGACAAGTTTGATGGCATCACTTGACCCAAGAGCCACCTAAAGATGCATGTGAGGGGAAATGACTCAGTTGGGTGATGATAATGAGCTCCTTGCTTAGTAGTTTTAACAGTCAATTACTAGTGCCGCAGTGAGGTAGTTTGTCGGCCTGGATGTCAACTTCTATAAAACCTAGGATGATATATGCAATGCTTTCGTCAAGTAATAACATTACAACATTGAAGTGGATATTACTCGACCGGACCTTGAGACAACCAAACAATAGCCGAGGGAATCATTTTTCACTTTCCTAACCTAATGGATATCTAAGGCTGCTAAAATAGTAAATCGAACCATTGAGCAATAACATATTGACATAATTGTTAAAAACCTGTGACCTGTTTACCAAACCCATCTCCAAACATAATACATCCCTAACTTTAAAGCTCACATAGCTACAACCTCCAAGATAGAGGACTTGATCCAAAACGGGCAGATCAAGGATGAGTCCTCTACCTTAAGCTCAAGATATTGGAGAAAAACCAACTACACTCCCAACCATACCATCAACAGCTTTGATAATCTAAAACATGAAGAAGTGGCCAATATATCCATCCATCAACCCATGAGATCAAATAGAAGGTCGTTCACATATTTGTGACTCCCTCTGAGCACCATTAACAAGAAAGTCTTGGAGGTTAAGTTGGTTAAGCCCTTGGAGCCCAGACCACCACCAAATCCAGTACCATCAAGCTAATGGCATAAAACCAATGACTACAAGAAACTGAGGCATAAAATCCAGGATCTAATAGACAGTGGAGATATCCTACCCCCTAGATGGAAACCAAACATAAACACCAATTATCTTCCAAACCATCAACTCAACATCCATTTCATCCCATCTCTAACCTAAAGTATGATCCTGTGTCTTCGATTAGGTCAAACTCTGACTATTGTTGTGTTCTTGAACTAAATGAATTTATGAAGGAAATTGATGCCATAGCTAGAAATGGAAGATTTACCCAACCTCTGGCATAGCCCATCCAGCCATCGTCCTTCTTACATCCCATTCGCCCTCCAGCTGAAAAAGTTAAGGTCAGCAATGGGCCTGATAAGGATGCAGTCCTCAAACAATTGAAAAAAACTCAGGCTAATATCTTGATATCGAGACTTATCAAATCATCCTACCCACATCGTCAAGCTTTTTGTAAGGCCTTGAACCAGTGTCAGGCTCCTATCGATATCTCTCCAAAAACTTTGGTTGCCTCTCTCACTAACTCCATAAAAGCTTCTACCATCTTTTTCACTGATCATAATCTACTGAAATGATAATCGATCCATAACAATGCTCTTTACATAATAGTTATGACTAGGGGGATTATAGTTCCTATGATGCTAGTGGATAATGGGTTCGCTCTGAATGTCTGCCCCCTTAAAGTGGCAAGCTGTCTAAGCTTGGAAGCTTCATATTTCACCCCTGCCAATCATATTATAAGGGCATATGATAATACCAAGAAAGAAGTACTTAGAGTGGCCACCTTGGATGTGACTATTAGGCTAATCACCACCTCGATCCCATTTCATGTTATCGATGTGCCTACTTACTTCAACCCGCTTTTGGAAAGGCTTTGGATTCATCAGGCCAAAGCCATTTCTTTCTCTCTCCACCAAAAGCTAAAATTCCCTCATGAAACCTCCATTATGTCACGACCCATTTTCAGGACGAGACGGTCCTAGAATGCGGGAGATGCCAGAGGCGACCGGCACCTATAGAACCCAGTATCACATGCAAACATCAATTAATTAATCATTCACTTAATTACTATTTATTTTAGCATTCTAAAAAATGTCTGTAAATTATACTGCAACTGGCTGTAATATTCATCATATCATACCATATCATTAATTAAACTCCAAAATAAACCATACATACATGTTCATAAACTAACTATACCATATACAACCTATGGAGCGGCTAGGATATGAACATATAAAAATATTGTGTTTAATATAATTACACTGTAATTAGACACTACAGAATTCCACAGAGAGTCAAAAGTTGGAATTTCTGCCTCCTACTATGCACCTAAAAATGGGAAACAATGAAAAGGTGAGTATATAAAATACTCAGTGAATCTAATATACATCAACTATAAATATGAACTGGAACATCAATGAAGAATGGGCAGATGAGATAAACAAGTCAGTCTGCTCAAGAATCACAGGATACAGAATCAAGTTACAGAAAATGATAGTAAAGTCAATAATCATATCAATGAAGAGTATATCACATGGACAAAATAGATACAGGGCCATGAAATGCACATAATATGTGTCAAACACATATCAATCCCATATCAATAAATATAAGACTGATCAGGTCTTAAGGCTAAGACTGTTAACCCTTCCCAGCTAGGGTATAATTATACAATGTGCACATTACCGACAGTATGTACCCACTACCCTATCGGAGCGGCAGCTCTGTCAAACCACATTGAAGATAATAGAAGTAAGGAACAAGTCAATGGATACCATTACACAATAATGGTATCACTAAGTATCAATAATTCATTATTAATCAATTCAAGTAGCAATATAGCCAATGGAATAGCAATAGCAAGTAGATAAACAATGACAAAATGTTTGACAAACAACAATAGGATGGATCATAGGTTGGTTATATATGAACAAAAGGTTATCACAATTGGCATGCCAATGTCTCTAGCAACGATGGCATTCAAATGGTAGGCCTATGGATTTTGAACTAGGCATTTTGACAAACACTTGGTGGGCAACTTTGAATGGACAATTTGACAAGGTTTGGATGCAACTCCAACATTGCCCTAATTATCAACAACAACACACAATATAGGCAATTAAATAAGCATTAGATATATAAAAATAAACGTCAATTAAAGGATCAATTAAGCTTAGAAAAACAAGGCAAAAATGAAGGAAAATCAAAGGCAATAAATAGTGTTTAGGGTTCGGCCAACAATGGAAAAAAATGGAGAATTTCAATCAACATTCTAACACATTAAGCATGTAATTTGATGCATAAAAGACTCACCTCACACTTCAAATTGGTTTGAAAAATTGATTTTCCACCTAAAGCTTCAAATGAGGCAAAATTGACAACTTGGTGAATCATGATTTTCTACAACAACCAATCATAAATAATTCATCCATTAGTCTCCAAATAACATATTTAAACTTAATTAACATAAACTAACTCAAAATCAAATAGCTAGTTCATACAACTTAGGTTAGGGTTTGGAAAATTGGGGAAAAATATTGAATGCATCAATTGATGTAATCAAATACAAAACCCAATCTATTTGACATCTATAACATCTAAATCAAACATAAAATCAAACAAACCAACTCAATACCTCAATTGGATGTGTGAGCCAAAAATCCAAAGGTGATTGTTCTTGAAAATCCTTTGTGATCCAAGGTGGAAAATGGATGGAAGATGGAAGATATAAGGTTTGATTCAAGTTTTCTTTGATTTTTCTTAAGAAATTTGAAAGAAAATTGGTGGGAAGAAGAGCTTGAAATTTTCGGCCAAAGAGAGGAGAAGAAGAAGAAGAAAATGCAGAAAATTGGCTAAGTGTGGCTTATATACTAAGTCAAAAATAGCAAATTCTATTTAGGTCCTTAAACTTTCCATAAATCATACTTTTGCCACATTTCCTTTTGTAATTTATTCTGACAATTATGTTGAGGACTGGATTTCAAAGTGGGGATTCAAATAGCTTATTTTTATTTATACTTTATTATCAAAATAGTTTCAGAGCCGTTTTGAAACTCAGACAGTCCAATTTCCACTACATCGCCAAAGTTTCATTTATTTATGGTTTTGCCATCACTTACTTTTTCAGTATTCCTAAACATTTTTTACCTTTTTCTTTTACCATAATTACATATATATTTATGTGATTTTTTATCCCCTGGTCTGAATTAAAAATTCATCTGTCGACCGGACTGCTATTTTCTCGGCAGTGTTATTGACACTGACGTTTTTCGGGACAGTATCTCATTTGCATTCTAATTGTATCTCTAAAATTATTTTTAGTCATTTCGATGATCCCAAACCAAAAATTGAGAATAAAATAGTTCAATTAAGGTAGGATTTTCTAGGGTATTATATTATACCCCCCTTCAAATAAATTCGTGCTCGAATTTAAAATAAACACATACCTCAATGTTGGAATAGGAATGGATATTAGTTCTTCATGTCCTATGGATTTTGAACTAGGCATCTTGACAAACACTTGATGGGCAAATTTGAATGGACAATTTGACAAGGTTTGGGTGCAACTCCAACATTGCCCCAATTATCAACAACACACAATATAGGCAATTGAATAAGCATTAGATAGACAACAATAAACATCAATTAAAGGATCAATTAAGCTTAGAAAAACAATGCAAAAATGAAGCAAAATCAAAGGCAATGAATAGTGTTTAGGGTTCGGCCAACAATGGAAAAAAAAATGGAGAGTTCCAATCAACATTCTAACACATTAGGCATGTAATTTGATGTATAAAAGACTCACCTCACACTTCAAATTGATTTGAAAAATTGATTTTCCACCTAAAGCTTCAAAGGAGGCAAAAGTCACAACTTTGTGAATCTCAATTTTCTACGACAAACCAACCACAAATATTCCATCCATTAGCCTCCAATTAACATAATTTAAGCTAATTAATATAAACTAACTCAAAATCAAATAGCTAGTTCATACAACTTAGGTTAGGCTTTGAAAAATTGGGAAAAATGATAAATGCATCAATTGATGCAATCAAACACAAAACACATTCTATTTGACACCTATAACATCTAAATCATACATAAAATCAAACAAATCAACTCATTACCTTAATTTGATGGTTGGGACAAAAATTACAATTCAACGAATCTTGAAATTTCTTAATTTTCCATGCAATCCAAGGTTAGAAATCAAAGGAATGATGGTTTGATTCAAGTTTTTTTTTTTTTTCTTAAGAAATTTGAAAGAAATTGGTGGGAAGAAGAAGATGGAATTTTCGGCCAAAGAGAGGAGAAGAAGAAGAAAAAATGCAGAAATTTGTTTAAGTGTGGCTTATATACTAAGTTAAAATTAGCAAATTCCATTTAAGTCCTCAAACTTTCCATAAATCATACTTTTGTCATATTTCCTTCTGTAATTTATTCTGACAATTCTGTTGAGATTTGGATTTCAAAGTAGGGATTCAAATAGCTTATTTTTATTTATAATTTATTATAAAAATAGTTTCAGAGCTATTCTGAAACTCAGATAGTCCAATTTCCACTATACCCCCAAAGTTTCATTTATTTACGGTTTTGCCATTGCTTACTTTTTTAGTGTTCCTAAACATTTTTCACCTCTTTCTCTTTACCAAAATTACAAATATATTTATGTGATTCTTTACCCCCTAGTCTGAATCAGAAATTTATCTGTCGACTGAACTGTTATTTTCTCGGTAGTGTTATTGACACCGACGTTTTTCGGAAAAATATCTCATTTGCATTCTAACTGTGCCTCTAAAATTATTTTTAGTCATTTTGATGATCCCAAACCAAAAACTGAGAATAATATAGTTCAATTATGGTAGGATTTTCTAGGTTATTACACATTGTCATAATCAAGGGTGCATGCAGGGAAAGATCAAGGTCCCGCCTACTATGCCAATTCAGGAGATTTAACTCAAACTGACTAGGATGCCATTGTCAGGGTTCTCCTTTGATATAGTCTAGTTCATACAAGCAGAGGAAGGTAAAAAATCTGTCTCAATTGATTTTTACCCGTTTGGGAATATTGTTGTGGCTAACATCCTCCAGAAAAATAAATTACTTTCCTAGCCTAAGACTCAGAAGAGGCCAGCAGGGGATCATCTCTTTCAATGATTACTCGATTGCAAATCCACCTTTCAATCTTGGCTATCAACCCACTAAAGTAGACTTAGAGGAGGTAGAGGAAAGGGCCAAGGTCGAAACCCAGGCCCACAAGGAAGGTAAGGCCTATGATTGGGAGAAGCAGCCTTATTTCAAAACCTTGAATGTGTACTTTGTAAAGAAATGAGAAGATTTCCCTTATTGTGGATTTCCTAAACCCTATTACTGCCTTATAACTAAGAAACTGACCTTAGGTTTTGAAATTTTCTTTGATGTCAGGATCATCTTAGAGGATTATGATCTATCTACATGCTAGACCTAGATTATGAGGAGAATATGGAGGTCGCTCTCTTTGAGCAGGTTTCTGTGATTGAAGATAAAATAGAAACAAACCTACCAAGCTTATCCAACCAGCCCTGGCCCCACTTGACAATTGGCACTATGAAAAGCAATCTAGTCTTGATGTCGACTCTTCTTCCTAACACAACTATCCAGTCAAGTTAGAATCCGAGTCAAAAATCAATCTTGAGTCTGAGTTTGAGTCAATTGAGTCATTTTCCTCTTTTGAGTTTGTAATTAATTTTCCTAGTTTTCCTTTTAATTTCAATTTAGCCAAAGACGATGGGACTTTATCCATAATGAAAATTTTGATCTTTCTTACTTTCCTATATCTACTTTTCCACATATTAATGAGTCCAATCTGAATGAGATATCAAAAGAAAGTGAGAAAAATAAAATAAAGAAAAAAAGTGAAGAATCAGTTAACTTTGGCACAGATGATAAAATGAAAATCACATACATTGCATCATCATATTTGATAAAATAGCCTTATGCATTGCAATTAAAAAGTTCATGGATTGCTTTGTATGGGAGCCTAAGGACATGACAAGTATTTATCCAAGCATAATAGTGCATAGAATTTTGATCTATGAGCATGTGAAGCCAATTAAGTAGAAATTGAGAAGACTTAAAACAAAATGGTCTTTAAAGGTTAAAGAAGAAGTGATAAAGCTTTTGGATAATGAATTCATCGAGCCCATTACCTACCCATCATAATTGGCCAATAAGATGGAAAAGTGAGGGTGTATATGGAATATAGGGATAAAAACAAGCCCTATCCTAAGGACAGCTTTCCTTTAACCCACATCAACTTGCTGGTTAACCACATGGCAGGATCTGAAGTAGTCTCATTGATTGACCTGTATGCCGATTACATAAGATTCAAGTTAACCCACCTGACAAGGAGAAAACAGCCTTTGTAACGGAATAAGGCACTTACTACTACAGGGCCATGCCTTTCAATCTTAAAAATGTTGAGGCAACTTATCAGAAAATGGCCACTACCCTCTTTCATAATATGACCCACAAGGATGTCAAAGTGTACGTAGATGATATGGTCATTAAATTTGAGACAGCATAAGGGCATTTGGATGCTTTGAGACAGTTCTTCTAGAGACTCAGACAATATAATCTAAAATTGAATCCGGTTAAATATTTGTTTGGGGCATCCTCTGAGGTGTTTCTGGGGCATATGGTTAGCGAAAAAGGTATAGAGGTTGACCTAGCAAAGTCAAAAGCCATTCTAGAGATACCACCTCATAAAACAGAGAAGGAGATCAGGGGTTTCCTAGGACGGCTATAATACATCAGCCGGTTCATTGCCTAATTAGCTGACACTTGTGGGCCCATTTTTGAGCTGTTGAAAAAGGAATCCTCCAAAGAGTGGAATAAAGACTATCGTAAAGCCGTCGAGAAAATCAAGGAATACCTGTTAAATCCTCCAGTGCTATAGCCTCCCAGACTGGCAAAGCCTTTGCTATTATACCTTTCTATCACTCAAGAGGCAGTGGTTGCAATGCTCACAGAGCATAGTAGACTCACATAAAGAAAATGTCATCTACTACCTAAGCAAGTTCGTGCTTACTCATGAACTCAAGTATAATCATATTGAGCGATTATGCCTTGCCTTAGTATGGGTGTACCATAAAACTTAGGTTCCTATACCACTCATATCATAGCTGACAAAAGCCCTTTGAAATTCCTTATAGAGTGGCCAATTCTTGACAGCAAAATGGCCCGATGGTTAGTTGTTCTCGCAGCATTTGATCTGAAATATGTCCCAAGAAAAGTGATCAAAGGAAGTGTGATAGTCGATCAGTTAGTTGCGGCTCTCTTTGTAGGTAATGGGACATTTGAACCATAATTCCTTGATTAGGATGTGATGGAAATAGAACCCGAAGTATGGAAAATGTACTTCGATGGAGCAGCCAATAACAGATGATATGGTGCCAGAGCTATTCTAGTCACACCTCGAGGAGATCACTTACCCATGGCAGTCAAATTGACCTTCAAGGTAACTAATAATAAAGCAGAGTATGAGGCATGAATATGCGGACTAGAATGTGTTGTCAATATGCGAATTAATTACCTTGATGTTTATAGGGATTCCAATATTATTGTTTCCTAAGTTCTTGGAAAATGGAAAATTAGGAAAGAGCGCATAGTTCCTACTATGAGTGTGTTTGTAATTTAGCAGACAATTTTCATGAACTATCCTTCCACTACTTGCCTCAAGCAAAGAACCAATTTGCTAATGTTTTGGCAACTCTAGCCTCCATGATAGACATGATATGAACTGAGATAGTTTGACCAGTGGTTATCAAACTATCTCAGTTCAGAGATAGTCGGGATATGATACAACCTACATGTAGATCCAGATAGCTGATGGTAAGTCATGGTTCTGGGATATATTTAATCTGATAAAAAATGACAGGTATTTAGAAAGTGACATCCGAATCAGATCGGAGAACTTTATGGCAGCTAGCCAGTGGATTCATCCCAAATGATGATATGTTATACAAACAGACTTAGATAACATCCATTTGATGTGTGTAACAGAAGATGAAGCCCAGCAGATCATGGAATGGGTCCATAGGGGTGAAGAAGGCCCACACATGAATGGCTTTGCTTTGGCCCAAAAAATTATGAACTTAAGGTACTTTTGTCTTTTCATGAATGAAGATTGTGTCCAGTTAGTACAGAAGTGCCACAAAGGTCAGATATTTGCAAAATTTCAGAAGCGACCCCCAATCCCGCTAAACCCAACTGCAACTCCTTAACCTTTTGCCACCCGAGGTAATCAAATAAGCATGAGTACACTTTGGTTGCCAATGACTACTTCTCAAAGTGGATACAAGTATCCTTACACAATGTGCTGAATGCCAAAAAAATGGCCCACTTCATTCAAACCAACATCATTTATTGATATGGAACCCTTTTGAGCATGTAACCAATAATGGGTCACACTTTCAGAAAGAAAGTGGTGAACATACTGAAGAAGGAAAAGATTTAACATCATAGGTCTTTCCCATATCGCCCTCAGACTAACGGTGCGGTGGAAGCTTCTAATAAGACTATTAAGACTATCTTGTAGAAGATGATCTCCAGTAGCACTTACCTTTTGTTATGTAGGGGTATCGAACCTCTATCCATACACCAATAGGGGCAACTCCTTATGCTCTAGTGTACGGCATAGAAGCAGTACTTCCAATTAAGAAGCAAATCCTGTAAAGGTAATACAAGAAAGCCAGCTTGACGAAGCCCAAATGGATCGAGAGCTATCATAATCAGTTGAATGCCATTAACGAGAAAAGGATGAATGCCTTATATCAGATCTAGAGGTATCAGCAGAGACTATCTCGAGACTTGAACAAAAGGGTGTTTAACAGAGGTTTAAAGGAAGCAACTTAATATTAAAGAAAATCATAGCTCCTATTAATGAATCGAGAGGCAAATTCAAACCTAATTGGGTTGACTTGTATGTTCTCAAAAAGATTCTATCTGGTGAAGGGGCCATACTCATGGATCTAGACGGGAATGAATTTTCAAATCCTTGTAACCTAGATCAACTGAAGAGATACTTTGTATAGCTTGTATTTCACTTTACTATAATCTGACCTTACATTGTACATATAAAAACTATGTAGACCCAACTCTCAAAATTTATTAAAAAATGGAGATACGTAGGTAGCCCTCTTTGGGTGCAGTCCAAATTATAATAAAACAATCATTTTGTGCCAAATCATTATACGGTTATATGATTCATTTGTGAGCTTGCTAAACTTAAAACCCAAAAGGCTAGTTTAGGCAAAAATTAGGGTCAACTCGTCAAGTCAAAAATCCACAAGGGCGGCTTGGAAAAAGTTAGAGCAAAAATATTAAACAAAAAAATAAAATAAAATAGAGAGAAGAAAAGGAAGTGTGATATCTCATTTCATAATCACTCACCATCATTGTATTATACATAAGTATTGTGACTCGTCAAAAATTATATCATGTCTGAATTTGCAATCATGTCTCGTCTAAAATATCATGTCTCGCCATCAAGTCAAACACAAAAATTCATGATTGGGCAAAGTCTATCTAGGCTAACAGAAACATACTTCAAAAATCTAAATCCTAAAATAGGAAAATAGATATAATCCTAGGTAGATAAGTTGAATCAACCTATCTTAGCTCTCACCCACCTGGGGTAGATGTCTCTACCTCTATTTGAGTCATCACCGTCATTCGGGGCAATAGATACCTCCGTCATGGTTTGCAATAGCTTTTGTAGCCATTGTCGTCTCAACCTCAGCCTCTGCCATAAAATCCCTCTCCACCTTATGGATCAGAGTCACTAGTTGCAACTTCTCAGTGGGCCACACTATCTCCATTAATAAAGCATCACAACCCTCTAACCTATTAAATAGCCCAGCTGGGCGCACAAACCTCATGTTCCTCCTTCAGCCATTCATGATAGCCTGAGTAAAATGACTAAAATCAGAGAGCTTGGAAGAACAAGCCCATTAGGTGGAATCCCCTGACACTGGCCCATCTGCCTCAAAACTCAGGTACCAGGATAAAAAGTAGTCGACCAGATACCCATCCGATAAACCATCCTATACCTATAACTAAAAATCATGAACAAGTGAATCCCATACCAGAAACAAAACCATAAAATATCCTTTGGGCCTAGCTCATGAACGAGTTGATCAACTCTCTCTCAGAATCAAAACAAAGATGAGTCCTCCATATCCTATAACTAGCAGCTGTGTATGGCATCCTATCCGAAGGAGCCACTACCTGCAGATGATCCTTGAACCAAACCTGAAAATAAGACATCAAAATTAACAGAACAAACAAACATAAACAAAAAATTGCCAATAAGGAGAATCATTTTATTACATGGAGGATCACCGAGCAAATAGTCTATGGCCCATCAGAATGACATCTATTGTCCAGATAGTGTAGAGTCTAAGCCAGTAGGATGCCGGCAATAAAAAGCCTTTGCCATATCTGGGCGACTAGGTCAATAATCTAAATGTCACCCTAGTTGGGAGAACTGATGAACAGACAACTAGTCGTCAAACACAGCACCAACGTTGACATCCTCATACTCTGTCATTCGAAATCATCAAGGTCCTCGGATTTCATAAATTCTACAATGACAGTTGTTAGATTAATCCGGTTGTCCATCACCATATGGTTGGCCTGATCCCAACCCAACCATAATAGCTGCTAGAAAGGCTAAAAATATCCCACTTGATACTTGGGAATCTCCATACTAGCATCTGGGTCACTCCTTGAGATAGAACTGAACTCCTCAAAGATGGGGCACAACTCCTCTACACTCATTCCAAAAGAAACAAATGGTCGGTCTGATCCTAAAACCTCAGATAGGCCCTTAAGAAATCCCAATCAACCCTCACAATTCTCAATATCATAACAAAGTTTATCCCATATTGCCCTAAATTAATCTTGTCTAGGCTTTTGGTCCATAAAAACAAATCATGACTAGAAAAAGGTTCCATACATAAAGAAAACCCACCAAAAACCAAGAAAAGTTAGGAGATTTTTGAAGTGACAAGAAGTCAAATCAAATGTCAAAATGGGGGGGATGGGGATATTTATAGCCAAAATCCTAGAAGCAAGAGGAGCCAAATCTATCTGTGCCATCGGACTGCCTAATGGATCCACTAGACAAACCTGGCATATTCGCTAGGGCAAGATGGAAGATTCGCCACCATCCATAGCAGAATCTGCTAGGCTATCTAATGGCATCCGCCAGACACATTAGTGGCACCATTTCCCCTTTCTAGTGGCAGCTTGTAGGCATTCAAATTTTAACAGATTTTCTTAGTTCTAGATATTTCCACATGTACATTTGCATTTCATCACATAAATTAATCAAAGAGGCATATGCATTTGCATTTTAATCATACATAACAGGCATACAGGCATACATTTAGATTATCCATCAGAAACCAGTCAATAGAAATTCAATGCATCAAACATTCATAACATACATCAATCATAAATTATTCATTATTAGTTTTTGTAACATCTCAGTTAAACCTAGAACTTGAATTAAAAAGGGGCAACCTTGGGATGTTTGCCTTGAATTGTATGTTGTGAAATTATATTATATGTTTCTACTTGTATTTGATTGGTATGCATGTTATATGATGTGTTTGAATGAATAAAGGGGGTTTAAAAGCAGTTAGGAAGAAATCAGGTAAATTTGAGTTTTTGATGAACTGGGGGCAAAATGGTCATTTCACACCCCTCGAGTTTTTATGGAAATTAACATCATATTTGATGATAAAAGATAATATTAGGACATGAAAATAGTGGTATAAAGGTCATTTGAATTATTGTTGGAAGATTAAAGTCGGTAGAAAATAATTTCGGACAAAGTTGCTCGGATAGGGATTCTATTTGAACTAGGGGTAGTTTAGTCTTTTCCTTTGAATTATGGACTTATATAGTGTATGCTAGCCTATGGTATCATTTTAGGCTAACCTAAATTGAACCATTGGATGAAAAGATGAAAAAATAAATGGTTAATAAGCTAGGTTTCACAATTTTTACCATGGAATCAAAGCATAGGATTACACCATTTGATTTTAGTTAGATTTTTCCCACCTCCATCTTCTTCCTTAGCCATTTTACCAACCAAAACTTTCTCTTTCCTCTCCACCAAGTTTCGGCCACCATTGTTCATAACCAAATCAAGTTGTTTTCTTTCTTTTCTTGAATTAAACTTGTTAATTCCATCATTCTAAACACTAATTTATCCTTAGATTCAAAGGAAAATCAAGAAAAGTGAAAAATCAAATCTTTAAAGTTTTGGAAGAACTATTGGAAAAGTAAGTGATTTTGAAATTCTTCTGGTTCAATTATGTTCTTAAGATGTTCTTTTATGTTAATTGGTGATAAAAATGTGTTTAGGTTGGAAGAAATTAAAAGATTGGAAATCAAACCCTAATAGGAAAAGGTATGAATCAAAGTATGATTTTGATGGATCTTTTTGTTCAAATGAGTTGTATTTGATGTGTATGATATGAATTAGTGGTCATTTAATGAAAACAAATCCATTTGGTGGAAGAACAAGCTTGGCCTAAATGATGATGCTTGGATAATGGTTTGGTGTTTTGATGTTTTATAGGTTTAAATGATGGAATGTTATGTATTTGATGTGTATGTAATGAATTAATGCTTATTTGATGGAAAGAAATTCATTTGAATGGATTTCCATTTTGGCCGAAATATTGAAGCATGAGAAATGGTTTGATGTTTTGATGTTTGATAGGTTTAAATGGATGAATGTTATGTAATTGGTTTATATTTATGTTATATGAATGATTGGTGTTGAAAAATGGATGAATGGAATGAATTCCATTTAGGTTAAACCATGTTGAGTTTATAAGTTTAATATGTTAGGATGAAGTAATTAGGAAGGTAAAGTTTGAATATGGTTTAATATGGCCTTATTTTAATTATTTGAGAATTAGTTTAAGAAATAATCCCGATCGAAAAATCATTATCTGCACGTTGCGCGATTTCAGTGTTTCGGTTGCACTAAGGGTATTTTGGTCATTTCCTTTATAATATGGAGTTATCAAGTGTGTGCAACCTTATGGTAATAGTTTAGGCTTAATTAAATCTGACCGTTGGATCAAATGACTTTAAATTGGATGGTTAGATGAGTAGGTTGCAATTTAGCTAACCTAAGCTCAATATATGGGATTTTTGCCTTTGGTTTATGATTTGGTGTATCAAAAGTATGTGTAACCTATCTTGGTTGAATTTGGATGAACCAATAGGCTTAAAGTAAGAAGAATGGATGGTTGGATTGCTAGGTTTCATAAAGATTACTATGAAACCTAAACCATTGGATCAAACCTTTTGCTTTTGGATAAATTTCACTATTTGGAGAAGTGCAAGAAGACAATTCAAGATTACTGAATTTCGATGTGTCGTGGGCGCAACCACTTGTAGTCACGGGTACGACGCTAGGAACAAGTTTCGTCACAAGTGCGACAATGTCAGTTGCAGCCTTAAAAAACTTATGGTCGTAGGTGCGAAATTAAAGTCAGAATATCTCAAAACATCCAGTAGTTTCAAGATGAATAGTGTCATTCAGTCGTAGGCGCAACATTGTATCATCGCGGGTGTGACTAGATAAAATCGCATTATTGTCCAAGCTCAGTCGCGGGCATGAAGAAGCTCAACCAAGTTTGAATGCTAAATCTCACAATTAGTAGCGGGCGCGATAGTTTCAGTAGCAGGAGCTACTCGATAAAATTCAAATTTATTCTTCTTCGAGCAAAAAAGGAGAGAAGCTGGTAGTGGGCGCGACGCATGGAAGTCGCAGGCGCGACTCGAGAAATTCAAAGGCACGAACTTGAA
>CANXYC010427851.1:0-14333 GCA_948193065.1 Aleurites moluccanus | reverse complement strand
CAAGTAATTAAATCCTTTTGTCTTAGATGTCTCGATTGAACACGAGTCATGGAATATGTCATACCCGCATAGTTCAATCTTCATGTTTTTGATACCTGAGTAGACTCCTAAATCAAATGACATTAATATCACATATCGACTCATTTGAGCATGGCCATACATTTTAGGTCTCACTCAATCAAAGGGCCCAAAGACATCACTCCTGTTGTATAAGAGAGACAAATCCTATCTTGATCACTCAACATCCCTCTACATAATTTGTGGCATATCCAATTGCTATTTTTGTAGTACATCCTGTTGCGAAAGACGTTTAACAGTATCAAGATATATAACTCCTTATGTTGGGATCTTTGATGATCTCAAGTCAAAGGATCATACTATTATTATCACTATGAGAAATACTTATGACACTCATACAACAATCCATGTAGTATTCTCATGGTGGGTCAATCTAGTATATAGTTCTCCAACACATACTTATGTGTTGACTTGATATCTCATATCCATGACTTTTGTCATCAGTCACTACACATACTAGTCTCGACGTATTATTGATATCCCATTTCACAATAATACTTGACTAGAGATGATTTTAGAATATCTTATTCTAGGGACATTATTATACTAATTTATATTACGCAGTTATTCAAATAATCATAATAATGAAAGCCATATATAAATCATGATATAAAATGTTCCAAAAACAATCATCTGATGATTGGTCTTTAGGGCACAAATCCAACACCTACTTCCAACATTAACCCATGAATGCAAACTTGATGATCTTGGGATTAATGGAATTAAACACACTTGGGGTATTGGGCAGAGTGGGGATTCAAATATCTAAGAAAGACTTGATTGATATGTAGCTTCTTTGGAATGGATTATTTTTGTTCCCATGGTATTATAGTGAGAATTTATTTTGAGAAAACTCATATCATAGTCCAATTAGTCTTACTAAGACCTTTAATAAGAAGAATCCAAGGAACACAACCTTTCATTTTGAGAAGATGAGGTTAAGGGAGAAATCTTGTAGGTCATTGGTTGAATCAGAATGGAATAAGTTGAATTAAAATTACAAGGCTTGAACATTGAGAGGAAAATTGAAAATTATGGGGCTACTTTAAAGAGGTGGGAAAAGGATCACTTTAGGGTGGTAAGGAGATAATGGCAGTAAAGAAAAGACTTGGTGAACAACAATTATAGTATCAATCGATTCCTTGACGAAACAAAATCAATTGAAAAATTCTCCAAAGGAATTACTTGAGAGAGGAGCAAATGTGGGCTCAGAGATATCAGATTTTATGGCTTTAAGAATGTGATCAAAATACAAGTTTTTTTTTTTCAAAAGCAAATTTTAGAATGAAAATGAACTTTGTATTGAGCATCAAAGATGATGGTGGTGTGCAATATGATGACCCGATGGAGATTTTTTTAGTGATGGAAAAATATTTCAAGGCTATATTTACATCCACATAACCATAAGATTTTTCAATCTAGAAGTTGTGGAGAACAAAGTCATTTTCCAAATCAATGAGAGTCTGTTGGAGCCCTATATAAGATAGGAGGCAACGAACTCACTAAAGCATATGCATCCAACTAAAGCCCCTGATCCTGACAGTATACCTGCACTCTTCTTTCAAAAAATTTTGCCTAATCATTGATGTTTGTATTATTTCCAAAGTTTTAGATATTTTGAATTATTTAAGTAATCTTAGTTATATTAATCACATCTTCATAACTATTGTGTCTAAGAAAAATAATTTTAAACATACTAGTGAGTTTAGACCCATTAGTTTATATAATGTGATTTTAAGCTAGTCATTAAAACCATAGCGAATAGACTTGAAACTTTCTTACCTAGAATTATTCATCACACCAATCAGCCTTTGTACCTAGTAAACTAACTCTAATAGCTTTCAAGGTATTCCATTATATGAAGCATAAAACAAAAGGAAATAGGGGTTATTTGCAATAAAATTAGACATGAGTAAAGCCTATAATATGGTGGACTGAATTTTTTTGGAAAAAAATAATGTTGAAGTTGGGATTTCATGAAAAATGGGTAGAGCTGGTTATGAATTATGTGAATTCTGTTTCAAATTCTATTTTATTAAATGAAGTTCCTCAGGAAAAATAGCCATTATTGTAAGGATTCTTCAGAATTATAAAGTCTCTTCAAGCCAAAAGATTAATATGGAGAAATCTTAAGTTGCCTTTAATAGGAATGAGGATCAAGCAACTCAGACTATACTGTAGAACATCATTGGCGTGAAACTGGTGAAAACCATAGCAAATATCTTAGTTTACCTACAGTTGCACAGGTTATCCTGACATATGTTATGAGATGTTTCAAAATGGAAGCTGATATGACTGGATTTTAGTGGAGACAACAATGTAATGAAAGGAAAATATATTGGATATCATGGCAAAAATTATATATGGCGTTGTGGAAGCCTTCTAAAAGTCTGTTGATTCTAAATGAATACTAAACTAATAGATATTAAAGTTCGTTGATTCAAAAAAATACTGAAAATTAGAAAAAATAATTTTCACACAAAAATGTTATTTTAATTTAAATTAAAAGTTGTCTCAACTCTAAGGTTTACAATATCATATATAGAAAATAACTTTCAAAAAACCCTAATAGTTTAATATGGTAATTGATTTCAAAAAGGAAACAAATCACCATATTTATATAAATAAGTAAAATAAATCAAAACTAACTTAAATAGAGAAATAATTAAGTACTAATATAATATCCTAAATAGCACCTAAAAATAAGTTTCCTACCAAAATTAAATAAGGAAAATAAAAAATATCAAAAATATAAAAATACAAATATAGAAAAATATAACTCTTATTGGTCTCCATCATTCTCTCTAGGATAGAGAAAGTTCATCCTCGAATTTAACTCGATATAGTTTTTCTTCTCATTCTCATAAAGAATATAAAATTTTTCAATATTCATTATATTTTTCATCCAATCAATCTAATAATTTTTAATATAACTTTCAATTAAAATTCTTTTAAGGAAAAAAGAATAAAAAAAAGATAGAAAAAATATTTGTCAATGAATCTTTATAATAATATTCTTCTCTCTAGTGAATTTGTATTGTGGTCTGCTGCTATTTTCTGATATTATTATGATTCTCCATAAATGATGGAGTTATTATAGTAGATAATGATATTTTTTAATCAAGATAATAATCAAATACTGCAGGTAAATCCCAATTGATAATTGACATTATTTCTAAGAAATGAAAATTAAATATTTGATCTCTTAAAATCTCATTTATTCACTGGGTTAATTTTTTCATCATTTGTGTTATATATTCTTCCATATGATTCATGATATGTTGAACCATATGAGTTGTTGTGTAATGATAATAAACCTTCACTATAAGTACAATTTGGCATCTTCTCTTTGGTGGCATAGTTTTCAAAGAACGAGTGCAAGCTCTAATACCGACTGATGTAGCGGAAGCCTTCTAAGAGTCCGTTAATTCTAAATGAATACCAAACTAATAAACATTAAAATTTGTTGATTCAAAAGAATACCGAAAATTGGAATAAACAACTTTCACACAGAAAAATTATTTTAATTCAAATAAAAAATTACCTCAACCCTAAGTTTTATAAAATTATAAATAAAAAATAACTTTCACAAAATTCTAATAGTTTAATATGATAATTGATTCAAAAAAGGAAATAAACCATCATATTTATATAAATAAGTAAAATAAATCAAAACTAACTTAAATAGAGAAATAAATAAATATTAATATAACATTTTAAATAGTATTTAAAAATAATTTTTTTTTATCAAAATTAAATAAGAAAAATAAAAAATACCAAAAATATAAAAATACAAATATAGAAAAATACAACTCTTATTGGTCTCCGTTAATATCTCTTCTAACCGGATGGTGGATTGGGTTTTAGAGGTCTTCAAATGTTCAGTCAAGCTATATGCTCGCCAAGCAATATTGGAGATTATTAAAAGATGATAAATCACTTCTTGCTCAGGTGCTAAAGGCCAAACATTATCCACGAAGCTCATTCATGGAAGCTACAACAGGTTACTCACCTAGTTATGCTTGAAGGAGCTTATTATCGATAAGATGGCTTATTAAAAAGGGTTCAAGATGGCTTGTAGGGGACGGCAGACCCATCAATATATGGAAGGATAAATGGCTTTCCGAGCAGAATGGTTTTCGTGTTTGGTCACCACCATCTAAGCTAAATGAGGAGGTTGTATTTAGAGAGCTATTTTCTGCACATGGGATATGTTGTAATTAGGAACTCCTTGATAATATTGTCCTCCCATTTGAAGCAGGACAAGTTCTGGCTATTCCTTATAGAAGACAGAATGATGAATTGATCTGCATTTTGACAAGAGACTTTAAAGTTAAATTAGATTGCAAGATAGATCTATGGTGCGAAATAGTGCATCTTCTTCACGTAGTAGAGAAAGCTTCGGAAAGCAAAAATTCCCCAAAGTGAAGCATTTTGTGCATCGAACCTCCCTGAATGTTCTGCAAGTAGGTTTTCAAATATATCGCATAGGAGTTCAAATGGATCCTACGTATCGTTTATGTGGTGAAGTTGAGGAAACAGCTGAATACCAATACGAGACTGTAGTAGAGCTAGCAGAATCTGAAAACTCTATCCACTTCGACTGCAACAAATCTGGTAGTTTCGCAATTTCTTTCTTCATGTTTTAACTCTCTGCGGTTGATATTAGAAGATGAATAGATGGGATTATATATGATGGTGGCTTGGTCAATGTGGAATTCTCGAAACAAACTCTGCTTTCAAAACAAAATGGTTTGGGAATTGCAAGTGGTTCCACAAGCTTGTGCGCTTCTACAAGAGTTTACTTCTTGTCACAGCGAACCAGCCTCTGTTCAAACTGTCCCAAGTATGCAGAAAGGGTGTCCACCAAGAAAGGGCATGCTCAAACTAAATATTGATGCATCTGTATTTAATGGACAGCTATGTGGGTTGGGGTTGTAATAAGAGATTCTCAAGGAAGATTTTACGCAGCAGGAATTAAAAAGATAGAGAGAGGACTGTCGGTAGAAGATGCTGAAGCTGAGGCAATCCTTTTTGGTCTCAAGTTAGCAGTGGAGAAAATTAGTTAAATATAGAAATAGAAGTGGAGTCTGATTCGCTAATAGAAATTTAAAGTCTGCAATCCATGAAGTTTCTAGCTTCTTACTTTGGCAACAGATTGATGGTAATTGATAATACTGTCTCTTCTTTTTCTAATATTTGCTTCAAGTATATTAGTAGGTTTACCAATTTAATGGCTCATTCATTAGCCTAAGTTATCTTTTAAACTCAATGAACAGTTGCCAAGGGCAAAAAGTAGCATTCGCGTTACAGTTGCATGGACATTACTGATTACTATATAATGGGTCATTATGGGCCAAAACAGGGCCCATATTCATTTGTTTAGCATTTCTCTGGTTCATAACAAGAATAAATTTGTTTAAATGGCCCCAGTACCAATTTAAAAATGCTATTTTTTAAAAATAATTTTTGATATATAAGACAAAATAATTATATAAATTTTTAATTAACTTTTGTAAAAAATATTATTTTATTAATTAAATTAAATTTCAAAAGCTAAATAATAATTAATAATTCTACGAGTATTTTGAAAATATATAACTATAGACAGTTTCATAAAAAAGAAATTAATTTTTTAGAGTTATCTTGGCCTACTTTATCAAAAAGATGAATGTGAAAGGGCCACTATGGGAAGGCCGATGGTTTGATTAGCGATAGTAATAACCCACATTCTAATCCTCATTAGTGGACAAAAATTTATTATTGATAAGGTCATGGTATAGATCCACACAATTCTGATATTTTAACTAGATAGAAACTAAATTTTAATTTATTTTTAGAGTTTGATAGAGATATAATTTTTACTCCTCTAATTAAGATATAAGTGTCGTCCTGAATCGTCTATATTTTCTTTTACACGCAATTACTCAAAAAAAAGGTATTGAAAAAATTGTGTGATTCTTCTTTCACATTCATCATGAATATGAGATAAGCGTTCTAAGCTCGTGCATTCTAATAGCTGGCGTGTATATACTTAAATTGCAATTTGCATCACCACTTGTATATATATAGTAAAGAAAATAAGATTTGAGCTATGTAAATTTCAACTCGAATGGGATTAATCATAGTCAATAATTATAGAATATGAAGCGATTTCACCGAAATATATATATTTCAATTAATTAATTAATTTTTTAAACAGCTAATGGTGAGTGAATATCTCCTTAATAGTTATCAAAAACATTATCACAAAACATTCTCTCTAATTAACCTTTTGACTTTTGTTTGTGATTAGTCATCAAACTTACTTGATAATTAGTAAATTAAAAAAAAAAAAAAGTCACTTGATAATTAGAATATAATTAATAAATTAATGCAATTAATTTGCAAATTAATCAAGGCTTTTTAATTAATTCCCACTTAGTACACCCATTATGTAAAATTTTCTTTTCTTTTTTCTTCTCTATATTTTGGATTAGAGTTTCTGAATAATGACAATTGGTAATCAAGACAAAAAAAAAACAGTAAAAATTGCCAAAAAAAAAAAATCAAAATTCTTAATTAAAATAAAAAATAATGTAAATATTTCTAAATTCTAATTTTTTTTTTCATCATTACTTAATTGTAATGATAATTAACACTGTGACACAACACTTAAGACTTGGAACTTGGATTACAAATGCCAAGGGCCTTCCAGAAAGTATGGTTAGAGGACTAAAGTTACATATAAATTATATATAATTTTTTTAGGGTGTATATAATTTTAGTACTATGTGCCTAAATTAAATTAGTAGTACTATAAATTATATATAATTTTTTAGAAGTTAATTAAAAATTTATATATAATTTTAGTGCTATTAAAGAGGATAAAAATTAAATTAGTAGAAAATTTTAGTATTATAAATTATATATAATTTTTTTAGAAATCAATTAAAAATTTATATATAATTTTAGTATTATTAGATGAGATTAAAATTAAATTAATAGAAAATTATAGTATTATAAATTATATATATATTTTTTTTGGCCAATTAAAAATTTACATATACATATAATAATTTTAGGATATCAATTATATATATCATTGTTATTAAAATCGGACCGAATTGACCGATCAAATTGAAAAAATCACTAATCAAATCATATATATATATATATATATTATTGTTGTCAAAATCGGATCGGACTGACCAGTCGAATTGAAAAAATCACTAATCAAACTATGAATCAGTCCGTTCAGTTCTCAAAAATTTATTCTCCAAAAATCGGTGAACTGACTGGTTAATTGATAAATTGATCAAACCGAATCGATTTTTTTAGTTCGAGCGGATCAGATTTTTTTTTAATTTTTATCAAAAATAATAAATATCAAATTATATTTATTTTTATCATATATATAATAAATGTCAAATTATACATACATATATATGTATATTAATTTTTTTTATTTAATTAATTCGACCTCAATCGAACCTATAACCCTTTATTTTCACCAGTTCTTTAACCAGTCTTCTCTTGTTGTTCCAAATCATCAATTAATTTATATGACCATCGAAAACTTTGTTTACTTATTTCTTTTATTCCAATAAAATTATTTCTAATTATTTTATTTTTTAAATTCACGATAACTATATCAAATAAAATTTTTAAAATTTTTATTCGATTTTTTAAATTCATATCATTTTTTCTTCTTTGTGATATGTTAAAAAGGAAAATCCCTTAAAATTTAAATTCGATCTTGATTTTCTGATAAATTCATTAATTAAGTTTAAAAAATAAGCCGTTGAAATTGATTTTACATCCGTTTTTGGTTTAAATTATTGATAATTTGTAATAAGAAGAAAAAGATGAATTTTATTTATTTATCCAAACCTTTTCTATGGAATTTTTTTATAAAAATTTTCTATAAAATTGAGGGTGAAAAAAAAATCTTTGATTTTCCCGCGGTAGGACCCACTCAATAAGGGATCATATGTCTAAAAATATTGATATATATTAAGAAGTTTGGAGGGAGGCAGCCAAGGTTTAGGGTGATTGATTAGTATACTTTATTAGTGAAGTAAATAAGGTTTCATGGTCTTTGGCTGCTTAAAAGCAATATAATCCTTGGGTTTTTTTTTTATATTTAATTTATTTTCATAACTTTTGTCTCCCCCTTTTGTTTTCACCTCAAATTTTAATATTATTAAATTAAAAACTTATCTGTGTTTTTTATTTAAGAAACACTAATAATTTTTTTGTTTTAACTGAACAAATTAACCATGTCAGGTTTTCAATAACTATGTCAATAATTTATAAAGTATTCATTATGACAAATAATTATTGATTGAATATAATATTAATATATATAAAAGTTCAAAATTTTTATATATTATACATACATATTTATGTTTTTTTTATAAATTACTCAAATTAAATAAAAAAAATTATTTTCTCTTTATATATATATATATATATATTTTAAAATAAAAATAAAATAGTGATAAAAAGTAGGGTTGTGTCTGGAAATTTTCAAATCGAATCTAAATTTTAGAGATTTTATTTTTGAATCTTCGATCTCTAATTAAATGGAGAAAATATTTATATCGAATTGTTTCTAAAATTTGGTACAGTACAGTTTAAAAATTCAAATATTGAAAAATTTAGTTTCAATTCGAATATATTTTAATTCTATTTGAATATTTAAATATTTCAGTTCGATTTGGTTTAGAGTTTTTAAATTTCGGTTCAAATATTCGGAGATTTGAATATAATTTTATAATATTTATAAAAAATATTATAAATTTATAATTATATAAATATAAATATATATATATATATATATATATAAATAATAATATATATATATCACATATTATAAATTTATAATTATATAAATATAAAAATATATATATATTATAAATTTATAATTATATAAATATATATAAATTATTTTTTTGATTCAGAGATTTGGAGATTTAATATTAATTTGAATATAATTTAATTTAATTTTTGATTTGGGATAAAAAATCTCTCATTTATTATATTAATTTAATTTCAGTTGGATTATTTTTTTTTGTTAGATTCAAAAATTTTCTTTCCTATTATTTTTTCAATTAAAAACTTCAGATGAATTCGAAATCCTCGCTTTCGAATCGATTCGAAATCTCCGCCCCAGCAAGAAGTTTGTTTTCATGGCAAATCTTCTTAAGAGCCATCTTTGTTTCCATTTTCATTAAGATATATTTTTGGAGTTAATTTCGTTTCTTTTTCTGTTCTCTCTAATCTTGAAAGACGTCTCTTTTTTTCTCTCTCTTCACTGTTTTACCCTAGAAAATAGTTGTATTTGTATGTATATTTTTCTACATAAAGCTCCTCTCCTTGCAAATTGCAATCCTCTCTACTCAGCCCCCACTTTCACTCTCTCTCTGTCTGCCCTCTCTCTTTCTGGGTTTAATCACAAAAAGAAACAGAAAAGCTTTGTTTCTTTACTAACTTTTTATTAAAGTCTCTGTTTGATGAGATTTTATCATGTTTAAGTCTCATCATTGAGGCAATAAAAATGGCACAATATCTTCTATGTGCAGAGAACACAAATATCTGTTTTGATGATGATGATGATCTTGGTTGTAATGCTACACATGAGTTTGGGATTTCCCCCTTTTCTTGGCACCATCAAGAAAATCAAAATCACAATGAAAAACCCTATTTTGACAATGATAGTTTCAAATCTTTGATGGGTATTACAATACATAGTGAAGATACTGTTAAGGAAATGGTTGAGAGGGAAACAGAGCATTTGCCTAGAGACGATTATCAAAAGAGATTAAGGAATGGGGATTTGGACTTGAGTCTTAGGAGAGAGGCTCTTGACTGGATTTGGAAGGTTTTTATTTTATTTTTGTATAATTTTTAATTGGTTTCTTAAATGGGGTTCTTATGTTTTTCTGGTTTGATCCATCTGAGTTTTGATATCTAATGGTTTCAGCCATTAGTTTTTTTTTTTTCAACAACAATGTTGTTTTCATCAAACATAATATTCTTATTGGAATTCAACTCTTATAATCAGTTTCCATTGATTCTGAAAAGGGTTACGTGTAACTTTCGATCAATCAATTTCTAACTCATTAAAAGGATTGATAATGGTGAAAAAGTCTATTTCTTGACCAGTTGTGCACGATACTTCATTTGCTTTTTGAAATTGGATTTGTCTCATCCTCCAAAGTTTTCATTGGTGACTTCCCTTTTGTCTGGCCAACAAATGGGTGTTAAAATTGGTCTATTTTCTGATTCTTATTGATCTTTCTTTCTTTTCTTTTCATGATCAACAGGCTAAAGCCCATTACAGTTTTGGACCATTGAGTGTTTGCCTATCTATGAATTACTTGGATCGGTTCTTATCAGTCTATCAATTGCCTGTAAGTGCAGAAAGTGCTAAATTCTTACTACAATGTGTCTAATTGCTGATTTTCTTGATCTTTGATTCTTGTTTTTTTTTTGTCTCACATTTGGCACATAGAAGGGTAAAGCTTGGACTGTGCAATTGTTAGCAGTTGCTTGTTTATCACTAGCCTCCAAAATGGAGGAGGCTAACATGCCTCTTTCTGTAGATTTACAGGTGTGTTTTAAAGTTGAGTCATGATTTTCATGTTTTTTGTTTTATCTAATTGTCCTAATGATGTTGTTTTTTTTATTAATTTAATTTTTTCTGGGTAGGTAGCAGAACCCAAGTTTGTGTTTGAAGCTAAAACTATACAAAGAATGGAGCTTTTGGTGTTGAGCACATTGAAATGGAGAATGCAAGCTTTAACTCCTTGCTCCTTCATCGACTATTTCCTAAGCAAGATCAATGGCAATCAGCATCAATCAACATCATTTATCATTAGATCATTGAAACTAATATTAAGCACAATTAAAGGTCTATCCTTTAGTGTTCTTTAAAAAAAAAAGAAAAAAAAAAATTTTTTGTACTTGATTGTCGTTTAGGATTAATGGATTTTGACACAGTGCTGAATAGGAATTGAATGTTGTAGGTATTGACTTCTTGGAATTCAGGCCTTCAGAGATTGCTGCAGCAGTTGCAATATCTGTTTCAGGAGAAGACCAAGCAGTGGACATTGATAAGGCAATGCCTTGTTTCAGTTTCATCCAAGTAGACAAGGTAAAAAAAAAAAAAGAATAAACAAATAAAGATTGGTGAGTGTGGTGCCCCGCAGAAATAAAAGTTCAAGACAGGACATATTTGCTTTTGCTAATGAAGATTTTTGTGTTTGATCTTTTTACCAATCTGATGACTTCTTGAAATGAGATTTTCTTTATGTAAATTCTTTTGCAGGGTAGAGTATTGAAGTGTATTGAATTGATTAAAGACTTGTCATTGATTAGTAGTAGTCGAGGTGGTGATAATGTGGGAAGTGGTGGCACAGCTTCATGTATACCTCAAAGCCCGAATGGGGTGTTGGAAGCTAGTGCATGCTTGAGCTGTAAAAGCGAATGATACAACAGTTGGGTCATGTGCAAACTCTTCACATAATAATCTTCATTTAAGAGAAGGAAACAAAGCAACAAGCCCTAAAACCCATTTAAACTGCAACACAAGTTATCACATTATCATATACACATAGAATAATATATATATATACTTTTTTTGTATGGGTTTTGGAAGATTGGAAATGGGGGAGGGGGAATGTTCTTTTAGTAATAGTAACACACAGGTGAGAGTAAGAGAAAGAGAGGGAAAAAGAGTTTGTTTCTTTTCTTTTTTTGAGAAATAAATAAAAAATTTATCTGCTTGGAAAATTCTTAGTAGCAAAAATTTAAGACTAAGTTATAGATGAATGTGTTCTATCATAATTTTTTTTATGGGAAAACAGTATATAAAAAGAAAGGAAAATATCAAAACATCTTTTTCTTTTTTGTCTTGTGATTTTTTTTTTATTTTTTTAAGCAATCAATACAATATGCTCAGTTCCTTAAACATATATTTCACATATTCAAAAAGCTATAATTTATTTTATTTTCTTAATTATTTATATTTATTTAATAATTATTAATATTACTAAAACTTTAAGAGATTATGATATATATTTGTATAATTTGATAATCATCAAATTTTAATTAAATTAAATTTTTATGAAATGATATAATTTTCATTTATCTTGAAATTATTTTTTTTATTAAAAAAATTGCATTCTATAAATTATTTTCTTCCAAACGCAAAAATTAATAAAAAATATTTATTTAAATTAAATTCTTCTAAAATTTAAATTTTTATAAAATAATATAACTTTGAAAAATGCACAGTTAAGATATAAATTCATAAGAGTTGATTTCTTAAGACAATCTGAAATACATATCGAGGAATGTCAATTTATGATATATGCGAGTGACAACTAAGCATCAATGTGCCTTTGTCACACTCATTTCATTTCATGAATTTTTATTTCAATAAATCCATAAAATTTTAACTTAAATTTTATTTTCTAAATAATTTTTTTGCTAATTTTTTAGGACTTTTAACTTGAACAATCAATAAATACATTGTAAAATAGACATCTAACAAATTCCAATCATTCATTCAATTTATATATTACGCGGGTATTTGAATTCTTAATTACAAAACTCAATTGCCCATTTAAAAATATAGTAATTGAGAAATTATTAAATATTTAGATGAATATCAATTATCGATTCGTCTTTTTCAAAATTTAATAGTAAATAGAAGTTGTAATTGTCGATTAAAATTTTTATTAATAAAAAAATATATTTTTATTTCAAATCAGTAATTATCAATCGTCTATTCAAACACTCTCTGTATATCTATTAACACAATTAAAAATCTACTTTTTGACTAGCTTTCTATTTATTTTTTTATAAAATTTTGAGATTTTTTATTTAATTTATTATGTTTAATTAATATAAAAATAATAATTAAGTTTTATGAAATAATTTCTTTTTAGATTTCAGTGGTAATTTTTTTAATTTAATTTTATATGAAAATAATTTCATATATTTTTCACACGGGTTTACTCTTAGTTGGTAAGTAAGTTTTGCTCTTTAATTTGTTAATTAAGATTTAATTTTAGGATGATACTACAAATTAGAAATTTCTTCCTTATTTATAAATTTTTTAATTTTGATGTAAATAATTTATTTTTATTAAGAATGTGAATTTAAATAGTGGATAAAAATTATTTTTAATTATTAATTTAGTAATATTAAATCACTAATTAAATTATTAGTTTAATAACACTAAAGTTTAAATGGCACTAATTTATAAATGGTGTAAAATAAATGATATAAATAAAAGAAAAAACTCTCTTCCTTTGGTAAATTTTTTATATTTATTTCAATAACATAATTTAGACTTAAAAGGGAATTATTTCTGTTTTGGAGAATAAATATGAATATAAATATACATTTAATATTTTTTTAAAGAAATATAATTTAATAATTAACTTTTGCATATGTGATAATAAAATAATTTTTAAAACTGTGAGGTTTCGAATTTCAACTCCAATTAGATCGCAGATTGGAATTAAATTATTAAAGAAAAATATAAATCTATTTTAAAATAAAGTTTTGATCTTCTAAAAAAAATAATGTAAGGAGGAATTGAGATGATATCTCCAACAATTTTTGTTTATATTGTTTGATATTTCAATTGCCAGCAGCAACAAAATTATTGCAACTCAACAATGCCACCAGCCACGAAGAAGAGGCCAAAATTCAACATCATTGAATGACATTTGTGTTGGTACATAATTTTAATGATATATATGTATTATTTGATGGGTATGAATTTCAAATAAATAGTGTAAATTCAAATTGATAGATGATATTTCTGTTTTTTATTTAATTATTGAAATTAATTATAATATTTTTATTAAATTATTTACCTAATATTTTTTATAAAAAAAAAAGGGATAAGATACAATTTTAACCTTACCGTTTAGCCTTAAGAACACATTAGCTTTTAATATTTTTCAAAATATAATTTTGATCATAACGTTATTAAAATATATAATTTCGACCCTTTGACCGTTGACTTTTCTCCTTGGGCCCCATAAGAATTAAAAAAGTAATTGGTAAATTACAATTTAGTCCTTAAAATTTTATTTATTTAAAAAAAATATTTTTTTAAAATTAAAAATATAAAAAAAATAAATTAATAACTAAATAAAAATTAATTATTTTATTTATTTAAAATTAAAAAAAATATTATTTTTAATTTAAAATTACTTTTTATTAAATTGAAATAATTAATTTTTATTTAA
>CANXYC010427724.1:0-14742 GCA_948193065.1 Aleurites moluccanus | reverse complement strand
TAGCCTTGCTACCTTAACGTGCACACATGCTTGGCCAGGCATACGCCTAGAGCTCATGGCCCCCTCTAGGTGGAACACCGATAAAAACCCTATCGGCTGGGCTCCCAAAGTGCACAATGGACCAATGAATTTACTCTCATTGGGAAGAGCGTTCGGGTTCAATCTCATAGGAAGTATATTGGTCGCAAGACCATCATCATATAGCATCATTCAAATCGGGTTCACAAGCAAGAAACATATGAACTTGATCCAAGAAGATTGATCAAGCCATCCACATTATACAAATATATAAATATATATATATATACAATAGGATAATCAAATATAAGAATATTTTGGTCATTTTAATTTCAAAGAGCAATAATCAAATGGGATGTTCATACTTACCTCTTACACAAATTTCTCTTAAATTCCTCTTTAGAAATCTGCTCACTTTAATTCCTCAATCAATTCAAATTTCTTCTCCTAAGAAATTCCCCAAATATACAAAATTTGGGTTTCTCCAAATCAATAATATTCAACATGATTTCCTAATAATTATCTTAGAATCTCTATTCTTAATTCCCAACAACAATTTCATTTATTTCTTAAAGAAAATTTGCATCAAATTTTCGGAGTTACTGTTCATGGCAGTTTCACCAAACTGATTTCTCCCACATTAATTACCATTAATAGCTTCAAATCACTAGCAATAAATTCTATATATCCAATATTAATTATCCTAACCCATAGACTTAAATAAATCCAAAGAAAATAGCTTAGGAAGAAAATTTACCTTATTTCGTTCAAACTGAAATTTTGAGATTACTGCTCAAATTTGATGATTTCTGCCTTAATATTGACTAATCTAGAAGTCTAATGCATTAATTTGAGTATTAATGCCTTAGAATAAAAAATGAAACTAATCTGAGAAAAATACTAAATTTAATCGTAGGAAGAAGAAAGAAAAATTGTGAAATGCTACTGGGGGTTGCTGGGTTTAAATAAAACATTGCCCCAGAAACACGCTAGCCAGCTCGCCTCGCCAGACCTGCCTCGGCAAAGCTACCTCGCCTAACCAGCTCGCCATTCCCACTTCGCATTCCCAGCTCGCACTTTCCAGCTTACGTTTGCTGCCTCGCCAGACTCTCCTCGCGAACTCTTCCTCGCATATGCCACCTCAGCAATGCTTCTTCGCCTCTTCACTTCTTCGATTCTTCGTGAACTGCCACTTCGCACATTCCTTCTTCACATAATGCCACCTCGCCTTATCCTCTTCGCCAAATTCTTTTCGCCTTTCCTCTTCGCCAAATCCTCTTCGCCAAAGCTCTTTGCCAACTTCCTCTTCACCAATTGCCACTTCGGCAAACTCGCCTCGCCACTTCGCTATTTCGCCACTTCGCAAAATGCCTCCTCTTATTTTGTTGGCTCGCCATAATAAAATTCCTCTAAGTTAAAACCTTGCCTGAACATCTCACACTTAGCTAGCTCGCAAATGAGCTATAAGTGTCCAAACTTACTAATTCTTTATGCCACTTAAAATGAACATGCAGGAGCACAACATATCAAAAATTTCAAATCAAAATGAAAAGCACATAGACCATGGTGACTCTCCAAAGGTCACCCAGACTTCTGCCCCAAAATCCAACCGAAAAACCCTGAGGAAAATTACTCTCCATTGAGATATACTTATCAAAAAATTCTGAAATTTTACAGTCATCTTCATAACACACAAATGAACATTTTTCATGTTTACACCTTTAGCTAATTATGTCTCAGTCATTCCCAGTAATTTCAAATAGGCACTGCATTCCTGCAGCAACTCTCAACCAGACCAGTCTTGCTCAAATAGACACAACTCATCACTTACATAGAATTTTGCCAAACCATTTTACAAAATTATAATCAAGACATAAACTCACAACTTTCATGTTTTATACTTTATCAAATTATGTCTTTAATATCATGCAATTATCATCACAAAATTCTGCAGCATCAAAAATCAGAAATTCCTGAAATTCTCAACATTCTTATTTAAAATTAAAATAATTCTCCAAACTTACAAAATCAATATAAACACTACAAAATGGCAGATATTACACAGTGCAATTATTTAACATTTTTCACAAATTGTCTCCAAATATACTCCAAATAATTTTAGAGTAAATTAAAACTTATTTACTCACAATTGTTGAAAATCAAGTGTGTCTCCTAATTTTTTCTATTCTGACTTCGGACTCCGATCGGGGAAAAATTAGTACCTACAGAAAGCTGACATTGAGAGGATTCTGGAAAGGTTAGAATGGCCGAAAATACCACTAAAAATAGTTGAAATCGACCTAGAAAGCATTCGGCCGGTGAAGAAAACCAAAGGTGCATCTGGCATTTTTGAAAGTTGTTCATGGCGAGTCTTCACCTGGTAGCTCGTCGGACAATCCTCTCTCTTCTGGTGGTGGTGGTGTCACGCATGGTGGTAGGACAGTGACGATTTGGGTGGAGACAACCTCCTTCGTCTCTCTTCTTTTCTCCCCTTTTTGTTCTACACATTCTTCCTCTATCTGAGACAATTGATTGGCTTTTAAAGTCAACTAATCATTGTTCTCCAAGTCAGGTTTCTATTTTTTAAAAAAAGTGTACTCTATATATATATATATATATATATATATATATATATATATATATTCGGATACATAATGACCAAGAAACTGAAGATGGTCTGGTGATAGAATGTCTGGCTTCTCCTCCCTCCCAACCTGAGTTTGATTTCCAGCAAAAGCATTTTTTTTATCATTTTTCTTTTCTTTTTCTTTATTTCCTCTTCTTTTCTTAATAATTTATCATTTTTCTTTTATTTTTCTTCATTTCCTCTTCTTTTCTTATTAATAATAATAATAATAATAATAATAATAATATAAAGACAATATTGAAAATATAAAGACAATATTGAAAATAATATTAAAACAGAAATATAAAATGAATAGTATTAAAACAGAAATATAAAATGAATAGTTTTTCACAGATTTCTGTTGTGTAGGATCCTTAATGAAGGCAATGACAGAGCATATATATGTTACTTAAAATGAATGAAATGATGGAAGAAATTGAATTGTATCAAGTACCTTATATTGAATGTTTGAAAATTACAAACTACTGATACAAAAGTTTTAAAAGGAGAAACTTTTAGTACTTAGAGGGTTTTCACTCTTAATAACTCTCTTCTTTCCTAAATTTGATTCTGCTCCTCTTGGGAAATTGTCTTCTTTAAATAGAAAAATAAAGCAGACAGTTTGTGAGAGAAAGGACCAGCAATGTTTTTTCAAACTTCACATGTAAAGACTGAAACTTTTCCTGACTCTTTTGAAAAGTAGATGCCTTACACTATAGATCTTTTGTTCTTGTCGGCTACTGTAGTGTCGGCAAATAAATTATCTACTGTAGTATCGGCAGAAAATAAAACTTACAAATACAAAGACAGTAAAAATCATTTTTACCATTTTTACAAAGATAATAGAAATACAAAATTTTAAATAATAATAACAAATATTCAGGATTTTCAAAAAAAGATTAAAGAGATAAAAACAGAACTCAAAGAGTTTAAAGAAAAGTAGAAAAATGATTTTGAATGTCTTCAAAATCTCATTTCAATACTAAGTGTTGATTCAAAAAATGAAATAGATTCAGATGATCAATTAGAAAATCTTGAATCTCCAAACCTAGAAGATTTAGAAATTATTCCAGAAATTCCAGTGAATTTTATAAATTTTTTAAGAGAAATCACTTTTTAAAAATATTTAATTCAAATCAAAAATATTTTTTCAAATGATTTCCAATTGGAAATAATTGCACTATTTGATACAGGAGTTGACCTCAACTATATCAGATATGATTTGGTTCCCAAAAGATATCATAAAATAATGAATGAAACTCTTTCAACAGCCAATAAATCCAAACTGACCATTGGCGAAAAAACTGAAGTTTCAGTGGTCAATAGAACTATTGCAACAATCTTAAAAGATACTAGGTTTTTCAACTTTACTGATTCTTTGTTAGGAACTGTAGAGTCCAACCTTAACAAAGAACCGATCAGCTTTAGTTATTATCCAAACATAACTATCTCCTTAAATGATAAACACATTTTAAAGAGTATAGTTCTTCAAATTAAGACTCATAACTATAAAATGCTTGCTGGATCCATTCCAATAGCATTAATTTTCAAAATTCATTACAAGGCAATGATTTCTGCTTTTGCCTCAAAACACATCCAACACTCATCAAAAGGAGAAACTCTTTTATTTCAAACTAACCTTTCAAAAGCCAACACTGTCATTCCAAGAAAAATTCAATGGAACGACATTACCCTTTTGCATTAATTATTATTTATTTATTTTTACATTCTACCTTAATGAGGTGGTATAAAAACCTTTACAATGAATTTTTGAAAATCTACCTTTTAATTGGTGGTAGAATACCAAAACAGACATCTTCATTGTCATTTCCTAAGTCAATAATACGCTCAAAAAAAGAGTTGGAGCTGGAGCTTGAGCTGAAAGACACTGGTTTTAAAGAGAAAGACTTATTATCCAATATTTGTTGAATCATATCATAAAAATCATCCTCATTTTGAGCAGAGGCTAATTTTGAAAGACCAAAGGATCTCTGTACCAAAAAATTTATGGTTTTAGTAGGGCACGAAAGGCAATTGTTCTTAACTAGCCAGTTTTGGATAAAATTTTTTGAAATTCTGTTGTTGAAAGAATCCCATCATTTGACTTTGAATCTCCTGATGAGGATACACTGTCCATCTTATGTATGATTATAATGGAAATACCAAATACATACCCAGGGCAAAAAGAATTTTGAATAAAAAAGAAGAAAAGGGTGAACAAAAAAAATTAATGCAAAAGGGTAATGTCTTCTTATTGAATTTTTTCTTGGAATGACAGTGTTGGCTTTCGAAAGGTCAGTTTGAAGCAAAAGGGTTTCTTCTTTTGGTGAGTGTTGGATGTGTTTTGAGGCAAAAGCATAAATCATTGCCTTGTAATGAATTTTGAAAATTAATGCTATTGGAATGGATCCAATAAGCATTTTATAGTTATGAGTCTTAATTTGAAGAACTATACTCTTTAAAATGTTTTATCATTTAAGGAGATAGTTATGTTTGGATAATAAATAAAGCTGATTGATCCTTTGTTATAGTTGGACTCTACAGTTCCTAATAAAGAATCAGTAAAGTTGAAAAATCTAGCATCTTTTAAGACTGCTGCAATAGTTCCATTGCCACTGAAGTTTCAGTTTTTCCGCCAATGGTCAGTTTGGATTTATTGGCTGTTGAAAGAGTTTCATTCGTTATTTTATGATATCTTTTGGGAACCAAATCATATCTGATACAGTTGAGATTAGCTCCTATATCAAATAGTGCAATTATTTCCAATTGAAAATCATTTGAAAAAATAATTTTGATTTGAATTAAATATTTTTGAGAAGTGATTTCTCTTAAAATATTTATAAAATTCTCTGAAATTTCTAGAACAGTTTCCAAATCTTTCAAGTTTGAAGATTCAAGATTTTCTAATTGATCATCTGAATCTGTTTCATTTTTTGAATCAACATTTAGCATTGAAATGAGATTTTGAAGACATTCAGAATCATTTTTCTACTTTTTTTAAGCTCTTTGAGTTCTATTTTTATCTCTTTAATCTCTTTTTGAAGATCATGAACATTTGTTATAGGTTTTCTAGTTTTTTTTCCTCTATCTAAAATGGTGGTAAGGTCATCATTACTTCTACTGGTAGAGGGTAAAAGAGAGGGTCTTTCAACAAGCTTAGATTTTTCTTCTAAAGATTTTAAAAGCTTGTGTAGATATTCTTTTTGGATTTGTGGATCATTAATATACTTAATTGCATCGAGAATTGCTTATTGACTTTTTTGTAAGCATATTAATGATTTTTGAATTTGTATTTTCTTCAGAATCCGTTTCAGAACTGGACTCTGTTTTTGAACTGGAAGAAGAGTTGTCTAACTCATCTATTTGAAGGGGTTTTTTATTTTCTGAAGAATTGGAGTATTCAGACTCAAAAGACTCAACTAATAGGACAAAGATTTTATCTATGATTTTCTAATCTAGTTAAAGTTCATGTAGTCTGGTATTCATTCTACAAAATTTTGAATTGTGTCCTTTTTTGCCACATTTGTAAAATGTGATGTCCTTAAAGTCTATCCTAGGCTTGGATTTTGTCCTATACTGGGACTTCTTGTAAGGCTTTGAATCTTTCTTAAAAAAAAGAGGGTTTTCTATAGTAAGTCTCATTTTTAAACTGAAAAGACTTTTTATAGTTTGAATTGGATTTGGATATTTTGTAGGAGTCTCTCTGTTTATTACACTGACCACTACAAGGTTTTGAATCCTTGGTGAGGTTTGGATCAAACTATTGACAGAAACTACCTAGTTCCTTTCTAGTTTGTTTCATTTTCCACTTAAGGTATTTTTAGAGCTGCAAATCTTGGTAAATCCTAAGACCTTCCTTCTGGATTAAACTAATTAGTTCTCTGTAGATAAACTGGTCATAAGGAATTTGGTTACCAAAGACTTGTCTGATATAGTTTTTGACTTTTTCTCCTAAAATTTTAGATAGTCCTGCTATGAATTTCTGTTTCCAAAATGGTTGGTTAGAATCTTCTCTAAGCATTACTCTAGTCAGAAAAGTGTTTTTGTAATTTTGAAAGTCATTAAGCTTCCTACACCTAAGGTTGCTAAGGAGCTCACTGTTTTTATCTTTAAAATGAGAAGGGTCTCCTATGAAATTGAGGGATATTGCTAGGATTAAGGTTGACACCACATCTTCTACAGTATTACCTAAACATCTATTATTATTATTATTATCATTATTATTATTTTATTTAATAAATATCAAAATATTAATTAGTAAATAAATTTTCCAAATAACAATTAAAATATCTAATTTAATAACAAAATTAGGTAATACCTAATTAATTAATACAATAATTTTAAAACTAATAAGTAATAAGTAATATATTAATAAATAATGATTTAAATAATTTTCTGACTAATTAAATTCCTAAATAATTTTACAATAATAAAATAATACCAAAAATTTTGAGTTTAGGAATTCAAAATGAAATTTTTAAAGAAAAATATTTTCTTTTACTTTTAAATGAATAATTAATTATTTGTAACAAAATATTATAAATGCAAATTTATATTCTTTAAATACTATTAAAATATTATTATTTTTCGAGCAAAAATATAACTTTAAAAATAATTTTAAAAAAATGGGTGTTACATATAATATGTTTTATGAAATCAATTTAGTTAATAGATTATATTTATGAATTCAAAATTAAATTGGTAAATTCGATATTATTTTGAAATTATGAGAAGTGAATTAATTTTATAAGATTAAAATTAGTTTTGTGTTTATTTTTCATATATATGTAGGTAATTCTAATGTTTAAAATAAATCAAATTAATTTTATTAAAAAGAAATGTAAATAATTTTAAAGGATTTTATAATTGAGAAATATTCTTTTATATGTTTCGATATTTACATGTGAAAAATTATTAAAGTTTTTAAAGAAAGAATTTGTGAATTTATAATAATTATGAATTTGAACTCGTTGAAAATAATTTATTATGATTTAATTATTATTTTTAATCAAGTATTAAAATGAGATTTTATGAAATTAGTTAAATTAATTTTTAGAATTCTGAATTATTTTAAAATAATGTTTTATGATTGGGTTATGTTATTTTGAAGATTTGATACTAGTAAGTTGATTGTGAATATCGAGTCCTAGGAAGGATTGTGGAGTTGATAGTGATTGTTGAAAGCCTTGTGATTTATATTGAAGTGTTTGTTTCATTTGTTCTAATATGGTAATATACTAATTTTAAGGGATGTTTTACTGAAATTTTGGCAAACTCATTAACGTCGTCTTCGTTTTAATCTCGAGAGCTAAAATTTGAGTTGTCATCATTCTAATAATCTTTGTATGTTAACTAGTTCTAGTGTCTCATATATATTCCTAATCATTGAGCAACAAGCGCTCCAAGGAGAGCTAATTGTTTTAAATGTCATTAAGTTTATAAGTGATATTCTTTAATATATTTTCTGACTTTTATGCATCAACATGTAAATTCGATATTATTTTAAAATTATGAGAAGTGATTTAATTTTATAAGATTAAAATTAGTTTTGTGTTTATTTTTCATATATATATATATATATATATATTAATTGAGCATTCTGACATGTGTTTGTGTATGTCTTATTATAATTCGTGATGCATATTATTTGTGATTGTTGGATGAGATTAAAATGACATATGACCTCATAGGATTCTGATATGATTATGGTTATAGATATGATTATGATATGATGAGTTATGATTGAAGTGACGACGGAAGCTTGCTCATCTCTCAACATTGATTGTTAGTCAGATTAGCGCTGCTTGGCTTAAGTCGTGATGGTGGAACCTATATATTGGATTTAAGAGGCGATAGGAATCAGATAGCTAGGTATGAGGATCGGCTCTTCGAATTATGGTTTAGTATGGTTCCTATAAACTAATTTTCGTCATTGTAAGATTATGTGATTAATTTTCTGTTTGATGCGTGAACACTTCTCTCATTAGAATAATTATAGTACACAAGTATATATACTAGTTAATATCATTCACTGAGTTAAGATGTTCATCTATGTCTCCATAATTTTTTCAGTTTACAGGTAAGCGTAAGAAGTCAAATTTTTATTCTAGTAATCTTACCTTTCATCTTCCGACAGTGAAGATCTTGTATTTGGTTAATATAAGTATTTTCACATTTATTTGTGTTATAAATTCTAGAGATTTGTATTGTTATTTCTATTATTGCTTTCATTTCCTATCTTTTTATAGTTTTTATAGTGTAAGTTTATTGAGTTGGAGGATTGCTAAGTTTTCTCATTTTGATTGAGTTATTCTGTTAAGCAGAAACCCATAATTGATGATAATAATTGATATGTTTGAAATGATAGTCCTGAAAAATATAGATTTGATTTATTATTCAAGTTATATTTAACAGATGGTCCATAACCCTTCTATTATGACAGTTATAATTATCATTTTATAATTTTATAATTTTTTAATTTGTTAGAGACTTATTATGAATTTTGGATCCCTTAAGCTTTTTCAATTCCTAATATCTATCACGCGCTCCCGGGTTTATGTTGTGACAATTTATTTTTAAATTAGAAAGGAAATGTAATTTTTTTAATATAATTTTATTTTTTTTATTTGTTTAATATGAAATCTATTTTTTCAATTTTTTAACTTGAAGTAATTTTAATTTATATTAACATGATATACATTTTAAAATTTTAAATTTTAAATTTTGATAAATAAGTTATATTTAGTAATTAAAAATAATTTGAAATAGAATTTTTTTAGATTTAAATATATTGGTATTTGACTCGGATTGAACATTTATGACGAGTCAATGCATATCTAAACCCATTTGTTTTAAAGTAATTATTTTGATAGAAAAATCATGTAATTCTTGGCTAAATATATATTTATTTATTTTTGGACAAGATAAAATAAAAACTGAAAAAAGAAAAATAAAAAATTTTTGCTCTCATTATTATCCTGTAAATAAAATAATAATTCAACAAATAAATTAAGATTATGAACAAAGAATATTTTTATTATGATTTACTCTGAGATTTGACAATAATTATTTTCGGTATGAGTAAACTATCATAAAATTAATATGTATTTAAATTTATTTTTTTTTAATTCGCTGTGTAACATTGATATTCTAAGCAAAATTTAAAAATTTTAAATTTAAATTGAAATTCAGTAGAAATTATGAAAAATTCGAAACTGAAATTGACATTTAACATATATTGGTGCAACTATTGACTGAAGTGAAATCAGAATAGAAAATAGACTATGAATTAGACTTGTAGACAGGATTTAAAGGAAACAAAAAAAAAAAAAAAAAAAAAGTACAAGATTAGTTGACCGTAATTAATGATAATAATGATTAATTCCCAAAGGAGCATGAACCTTCTTGTTTTATATCCTTCATCTTATTAGTTATTATTCAACTTTTGCTTGCTTTTGTCTTCTCATGCATCCTTCTTAATTATGGCGACATTTGCAAGCTTTTCACATGTCACTTAACTATTTGGACGTATTTGGATTAACAGTTACAAATTCATATTTATTATTTATAACATTTTAAAATATAATTGTTAATAATTTAAAATTATAATTAAAATATCAAAAATTAAAATTTTTAATTATTAATATTTAATTTTTTAATTATTAATTATAAATCATTAGCCTTTGACCACTGAGCATCAACCATTAATAACTTATCATCATTATTAAATAAAATAAGTTTTTTATATTTTTATTTTATTTTAATTTAACTTTTTTATTTTATTTGTTGACTGATTTTATATTTCAAATAATTTTATATATGTAATATTATTTCTTTTAAGTATTTTAATAATTAATAATTTAATATATATAAAAATATATAAAATAAAAAATAAGATATTTAATTTGATACTTTATTTTAGTGCGATCAATTATTTTGGTGGGTCCAAATGATGTATGACATCGGTATCCTTTGATATCAATTTTACTCCTCGCAATCTCTTTGTTTTTATTTTAAATATTATTGCCAATTAATTTTTATTTTAGAAAATTTAAATTCAATTAGAGTTTGAAATAAATTTAAATTTTATTAAAATTTAACAAACTTAAAAATAATTTTTGTATCATTAAATTAAAAGGTGCCAATCAATTTCACAGCCCATTAACTTGTTATAAAATTCTCCCTTTCCTTAGTAAATATGATATATATTATTATAATTATAATTATACTAATTATTATTATTAAAAATGTTCTATCTTCTTGTTGTTGGATAAAACAAATCTCCTTTTGCTCTTAAAAAGAATTTGAAATTTTAAGATTTTATTTCTTTGCAAAGTAGCCAACCAAAATTCTTTGCATAATTAAGAGGGATGAATTTAGAATTATTTCTTTGGAATGGTCGAATATTTTTTACAGGGCACTTTTTATTTTATGTTTTTTTATTAATTGAATTTTGTCTAATGATTCATACTCGTATAACCCTAAAATAATTTTCATTAATATAATGTCAAAATTTATTATTTAAAAATAATTATTATTTCAAAACTCGTTATTTAAAAATAATATAAAATTTAAACACAATGAATAATTTTATTGTAATTTTATGTTAAGCTATTAAAAAAATAAAAATATCAAAACACTATAATTATTTATAATTAAACATTTATCATATTTTCAATAATATAAAAGTTGTATAAAACAAAAGATTTATTTTATTTTTTATTATTTCTTTGTTGGGGGTTGGCTGGGCCATCCTGAGTTTCCCTTTAAACTCGTCCTTGATAATTATCGAGGTCAATGTGCTTTATCTTATATATTGATTAGATTGGTAATTGATAAAATTAAATATTAAAATTTTAATTATCCTTTGAATTTTATAAATGTTTAAATTTTAAATTTTTTAATATTTTTAATTTAATAATTTATTATTCTGAGTACAAATTTTATATTAGATTAAGTGAATTTTAAATTTAATTAAAAATTTTAAAATAAATATTATTAAACAATTTTAAATAAATATTAAAAAAAACTTTTATTTTAAATATTAAATTATATTATCAAACACCACTTAAAATTTAATTATTTTGCAATTATGCATTTATAAACTTATGATTTATTTGGTTTATCTGTTTGTAGTAACTGTTAGTTGTTAACTAATGTCTGATAGCTAATAGTTATTGGTTGTTATCTAATAATTAATTGTTTCAAGTATTTTATAAAATTATTATTAGTTGTTACTTATTATTATGTTTAATGATCGTTAAATATAAATATAAATATTTATTTTTTTATTTAAATATTATTTTTTATAAATTAATTTAATGTTTTTATTTAAATAAACAAAAGTTTTATAAAACAAAAATAATTTAAAATTTTTTCGAAAAATTTCAAATAACAGTTATTTAGCTATCTAATAGCTAGTAATTATTATTAAAAAAAATCTAAACAAACGGTTTGATGTAATTTTTAAAAATTAAAAAGTTAAAAGATGTATCAAAAAAATTTATCAAACACCCATTAAATTATTTAGTTAAAATGTATTCTTGATATTTTATAACTTCTTTTAGCCCGAAATATATATATATAATTAAAATCAGATAATGTAAAACACATTTATCTAATATAAAATTTATCTTCTAAATATATATATATATATATATATAAAACGTGAAATAATATTAAAATAATTAAATATTAATTATTAAGACTAATAATTTTTTAACTGAGTGTTTATTTCATTATAAAAGAAGTTAAGAAATTTTAATCCTACATATAATTCATTCCTCCTGAAGAATTTTCGATATATTAAAATAATTAAATATTACTCAAATAGTAATTAGTCTTAATATTGATGACAATAAAATTTGAAACGTCTATAAAAAATATCATAGAAAAAAGTTAAAAACATGCATTTCCATATTCAGGGACGGAGAAATCCAAATCATTTTAATAAAAATAATCTCATTAAATTCAATTTTTTACACCATCATAAATATTTTTTATTTTCTGTTTTTATTATTTTTTATATTTTTTAATTAATTTTTAATTCTCAACTTACTCAGTGTTTATTTAATTTTTAATTTACTGAAAAAATACGTTATTATATAAAGTAATTTTTTTAAAAAATGTAAAAATTTAAAAGTAGACTAATTATATTCTGACACGTAAGATGTAGAAAAAGAATGCATGGAGCATGTTGAATAATTGTTTTGGAAATGGGATTAGCATCTAAATCCAAAGGAATATAAAGTTACTATTAAATAACTTATTAAAATGAAAATTGACTGAAAAGGACTGGTTGTGGGCAAAATCATTCCCCCTTGTTTCATCAAATCTATAAACTATATAGCAACCATTCCAATGGGAGAAAGGGAAAAAAGATACATTGCATTGTGTAAGAAGAAGTCATTATCAAATTTATCTTGTCATTATCGGTATTTGGGGCAGTAAGCATCAGCATCTGATCTCATTGATATTTTGTTGGGTTTGAACTACAAAAATATATCTATCTCATTTCTCTTTGTTGCATCGCTTTTTTTGGGCGCTACGTTCTTGGGATTGCCCTTCGAATTTGTGGAAATCACTTTTAAATTTATTAAAAAATAATTGAATATAAAAATTAATTTCTAAAATTTTTTTAAAAATTAATATTTTAATTACCAAAATATAAAATTTATTATTATCACATTTAATTTTACTAAACATAAATTTTTATAATATTCAAATTTTTAATTTAATTAAAAATTCAGGATGTTGTATTAATTATTTTTATTGTTATATTTTTCTATAACTCTTTTTTTTATTGAATGTTATGATTAATAATGTAAATTTTTATATTAATATATACAACTAAAAATAAAAATATTAGTAAGAAAAATGATTTTGAAATATGTTACAATAATAACAATTATTTATATAAAATATATGATAATTTTATATTTATATATCTTTATTTAGAATAATATTTATATAATATTATTTTTTATGATGTATAAAAATTAATTAAAAAAAAATTTAATGATAATTCACTAGTATAAGAACTAGTTATATAATATAATTAATAATTTGTGTATATCTATAAAATTATTATTGTATATACATTCATTTAAAAAACATTTCCTATCTGTAATTAACAATTATGTATGTATAGATATGTTTTATTAATTTAATATATTTTAAAAACAAAACTAAAACATTTATATTTTATGCTATTAATAACTTAAAAAATATAGATTCTTAAAGTTAATATCCTATAATTGTAAAATTTTAATATATTTATTTACATTATATTTTGGGATGGCCCATAGATTGTGATAAGGCCCAGAATAGGGGAAAGTAAAACATCATCTAACCAAATTAAATCTAACAAAACTTAATTCGATGCGGTTGATTTAGTTTAATTCAATTTAAATTTAGATTTGGTTTAATTTATTTTTTAAAAATTTTAATCTATTTGATTAGAATTGATTTTTTTAAAAAAATATCTGAAATAACTAAATTGATCAAAATATATATATATATATATATATATATATATATATATATATATATATATATATTATTAAAAAATTAAAAAAATTAAATAATTGAATTATGTTAATTTGATTCCATTAAGTTAATTTTATAAATTTACAGTAGAATTCGATTCGATTGCAAGGATCCATCATGCCTAATCGGAACCAAAACTCAGGGTGATTAATGAATTAAGAATCTATTCTTGGAATTGGCCATTGGTTGAGGTCGGATTGCTTCAGAGTAGTAGCAGTCAGTTGATTAGGTAGTGACTTTGGGTTTGCTCATTATTAATTTGCAGGTACTTCTGTTTCAAGCACGTAGTGATCCTATCCATCCCTTCATTATGGCATGATATCATTTTTTTTTTTTTTTTTTTTTTGTTTTTAAATCTCTTCGTACTAAATTTTTAGAAAAGAAATAACTTCTAAATAGGTTAATTACTATATATATATATATATATATATATATATATATATATATATATATATATATATATATATATATAAAATATATAAAGAAAATATATATATATATATATGTAGATAGATAATATATTTTATATATTTTTATATTTTTATAAATAT